>SNQJ01S0305121.1:0-10179 GCA_010110895.2 Picea sitchensis | reverse complement strand
TAAAACCCTAGTGCAACACTCGTCATCCTCATATTGTAGAGCATTCCATGTGGGGTTGCCTTGTTGACTTAGGTCTAGAG
Organism: Picea sitchensis; assembly: GCA_010110895.2. Lineage (NCBI taxonomy): Eukaryota > Viridiplantae > Streptophyta > Pinopsida > Pinales > Pinaceae > Picea > Picea sitchensis. The sequence goes on along the minus strand of SNQJ01S0305121.1, from coordinate 10,099 downwards.
TTACTTATAAGTTATGTGTACCTAGTCCATGGTTTATGTTGGCCTCCCTTACCTATTCTACATAAAGGGAAGAGATAGCCTTCGTCATCACTCACTATTGATGTACTCATTATTCTATCATTGTAATTGTCTTAAAAAAGTCTTGTAGGGAGCAAGACCTAAGGTTTGTGATGTAAACCCTAGAGAAGACATGAAGATGAATGCTAGAGCTAGGGATGATCTTGGGGCTTAGCACTTGTGTGACACAAGAGAAGAAGACCTAGCGTATGTGTTATGTAAACCCTAGAGCAAGAACATGGAGTGCTAAATGAGTAGAGGAGTCTTGGAGCTTTGTGTGACGCTTAGCTTGAAGAAGAATTGGAGATTATGTTGATGTATTCTTGATATTCCATTGTAAATTGTCTAGAGGTCTTGGTGCTTGTGTGCTAAGAGAAAAGAACACCTGGGATTTGTGGGATACAAACCCTAGGATGGACAAGAAGGTTGGAAAGCCAACTCTAGGGTTTGTTTTGGAGCCTTTGTACTTGTGTGATACAAGAAGTCCTATTGTAAGACATGAGCGCTAGAAGAGTGAAAAAGACCGAGAACTTGTGGGATGCAAGCTTGGAGAATCTCCTAGAAGACTTGTGTGATGCATGTGGAAGATCAAGGGTGGATTGGTTGGTGTTGATGCTAGTTGGTTGTTGAGCCTTTGAAGTGGCTAGGAGTAGCTTTGTCTGATGCCTTGCTAGGCCATGATTGCAAATTAGGATTTGTTGTTGATAGTGGATACCCTAGCTAGAATTTGAATGCAATTGAAATGTTCTAGCTTGTGATAAGCAGATAGGACATGTTGTACCAGCTTGTGATGTGCTGATGGTATGTGCTTGTATATTCATTTTGTTGTAATATGAAGTGTGCCTTTGTTGTCCAAATATTGTGCATTACAGATCTGAAAATAAAGCTTATGTTTCTCACATTAATGAGTAGTTTCTAAGGCTTTTTGGTATGTCGATTTATCATGAACAGTTAGCAGATTTGTTAAGTGATTTAACAAGCTAAGAAGGAACTAAAAGGTCATATTTAGGGCTGTAATAAATCTGCCATTATAAAATATTTTCCAGATCTGATTTATGAAGGGGATTGAGCCCTTGGGGCTGTGAATCTTCTCCCCTTGAAATGCATTGTTTCAATGTTTTTTTTCTTGGGTTGCCTAATGATTTTCGATGGATAGAAGTGAAATTATCCTGCTGTAATTAATATTTCAGATTCAGCCATAAGGCTGAAAGTTCACAAGAAACAAATCCAGGGAACCTCAAGTATTGAGGTGAAATTTATGAATTTGTCTTAAGCACGGATTCTTGAAATCTATATAGCAGATACTAGTGTGCAAGAAAGGCACTAAGGTTTCCTTTCAGCCAGATGAAGAATTACACACCGTGGATGTCAAGAGAATGTCCTAGGAGATATTCAGTGGCTTGTGTGATGCAAGCTTGGAGAATCTCCTAGAAGATTTGTAACGCCCCAGTTTTGATCCCCGGTTTAGTATTGTGTATGTACATGATGATCGGCTATAAGCCAGCAAACGAAAATTGTAACTGAACATTGAATGTTAATAAAATACATCATTGGCTCCAGAAGAGAAGGACAAAAGAATGAACGGCTATGACTCCATAAGAGGGGAAAGACAAATGGCTTAAGTAGGCTAAGGAAAAAGACCTTAGTAAGTGAGTTAACCCAAAGTCTTTGCAACCTTAATTATGTCCCTTGATTATGAACTAATCATTGTTCTATTAAGCCATGGGGGGGTTAGTGCATGAAGGAGGTATGTGGGTCTCCGTAAGGATACATGGCCCCTTCATCCCATGCAACGTAAGATTTACCTTTTTGCCATGCAAGCGAACTATCATTCAACTAAAGGAGTTGAGGAGAGTTCAAATGTTCGGTAACATTAGAATTATTAGATAGACGAACTATAAAAAGTTCAAATTACCTTGAGAACTACCATTCGGGTAGGGAATTGGGAGACTTATTCCTGAGCAATCTGCCATGAGCATATTGTATTCGAATTATGGAAAGCCCAAACCACGAATTACATGAGAATTGTGGATGTTTAGCGTTGTCATTGAGAAATTCGTTGTAGCTAATAATCCTTGGAATCTTGGCCGTGCGATTCCTGGCCAGCCTCTACTGGAGCCCTGGAGGGAAGTGGGATAGCTTGAGGGACTACTGAGCAAAGAAGGGGATCCATTCCTTGGGTTGTGCAGGTTGATGGGGAAGAGCACTATGGATGGGTTTGTTGTAAGTGTAAACATTGACTGTGGAGATGAGAAATTAAGGCCAACAATAGGAAGAGTTTTCCCTTGTGGATTCATAGCCTCAGCTCCGGGGTGGCCTCTATTGCAAAGAGAACTGGGGCAGCAGGGAGCCAATGGTTGGGTGGAACATCCCCCATCATTAATACTTATCAAGACTAGGAAATTCACTTTATTAAAGTAATTATTAAAGTGAATGCATTTTTATAATTAATTGAATTTAATTTAAGGAAATGCCTAAGTTTTTGGCATTGGTGAATTAAATTAAATCTTAGCCATTGATCTCAAGGGTTGGTGAGATTTAATCTCAGCCATTGATCACTTTGAAGATCTAGGGTTTTGGATTTAGGGTAAAATCAACATTATAAAGAGAAGCTAAGGTGAGAGGAGGAGATGCACACAGAGTGAGATAGTGAGATCCCATTGTATTGGGTGGAGAAGGACTTTCATCCATGTGTGCAGGGTACGAGGAAGGGAGCAAGGGGCAGCAAAAGAGTAGCAGCCAACAAGATCGAAGGATAGATCTTGAGGTGTGATTATTTTTCCTCTTTCAGAACACTCATTACTTTAATAATTTCAAAAGTCGTTAACATTAATCCATCCTTAACATTCCCTCTACTTTATTTATTTGGTTTCAACGGCTATTTCTCCTCTTTGTTAATAATAATTTGAGCTCAACGTCTATTTTCTTCTAATTCCTCAACACTCACATCTTGAATTTTTCTTCTTAAATACAAACCTCAGCAACTGTTTCACACATGAAAGCTTCAAATGTCCCCGATGATGGGTGGAGTGTCCACTCAAAACGTTGGATGTTTCGAAAACTTCATACACAGTATTTCCAGAAATTGCTTGATCACAACTATTTTGTTGTTTGTATTTTTCCTCCGAGGGGCCATTTTCCCAAAACATGAGCCCTAGTAAAGCTTTGTATTATTCTTAATAATAAAAGCATATTTATAGGGCAGAAATTATGTGTGCATGGATTGGTTTTTTGTTTATGCTTCTGCTGATTTGTTTAAATCGTTAGTAACCCAGTTGTGCTTTAAATCAGTAAATCTGTAGTAGTTAAGCAAGGTATTTGCTAGGGTTTAATTGTCAGTCGTTGGGTTAGGTTGAAAACTAACATGGTATCAAAGCGTGATCAGTTCAACATGGTATCAGAGTGAAGACTCTAAAAGGGAATCCAAGTGCACAAATCCATTATTTCTTGCAGGGCAGTTGCAGAAAAAACACACCCCCAGCAGAAATTAATTTTTTTATTTTGCAAGTTGCACAAAATAAAAATAAAAGGGGTCGGAAGAGCAGTCGCCAGCCGCAGGGCAGCCACAAGAGCAACTGTCAACCGCAACCATGGGGCAACCGCAGGGCAGTCGTCGAACATCCGCATAGACTGTCAGGCAATCACAAAGAGCACGAGAAAGTTGCAAGCAGTAGGTCCGAGCAACGAGCAACAAATCTGGGCAACAGAGAAATTTCTGAGCAAATGTGTTGGGTGGCTTGCTGAGCAGTGGCGGAATTTCGGGCAACTAGTAGAAGAGATCAAATCAGTTTTTGGTGCTGGACAAAATAAGCACATGGTAGTTTTTTGTAGATCTAGAAATGGCAATGGCTTGTCTCAAGGTTTGAAGATAGGTTGGATGGAGCATCAAATTTTCTCTCTTGGAAAGCGAGGGTGACCTTGCTCTTGAAGGAACATGACCTATGGAAGATCACGGAAAAGGTTGCTCCTACACCAATAGATGCAGCAGAGAAGGCAGCTCTCGTGAAGAAGGACATCAAAGCCCAGAGAGTCATCATGGATGTCATTAAGGATCATTTGATCCCTCACGTGGCAGAGAAGCAATCGGCCAGAGAGATGTTCAAGGCTCTAGTGGACTTGTTCCAAAGTGATAACTTGAATGGGAACATGGTCTCGAGGAACAAGCTCAAATCCATCCAGATGTCAAGATCTAACAATGTCACTAGTTACTTCATGAGGATCACTCAGACACGTGATCAGCTTGTAGCCATTGGGGAGAAAGTGGATGAGGAGAAACTTGTGAATGTGGCATTGAATGGGTTCACCAAGTCTTGGGAACCATTTGTCAAGGGGATCTGTGCTCGAGATAAGCTTCCAAATTGGCAAAGGCTTTGGGATGATCGCATCCAGGAAGAGACTCGAGAGGAGCCTAAAGAAAGAAAGCAAGAAGATGGAGAGAACTTGGCTCTGGTCGATCAGACCAAGAGGAGCAAAGGACAAGGTTCTAAGGAAGGAGGGAAGAAGGACTTGAGAAGAGTCAAGTGCTTCGCATGCCACATGATGGGGCATTATGCATCACAGTGTCCGGAGAAGACGCAGCAGGTAGCAACATCTGCAGATGCTCAAGTCATGGAGTTTGTTGAGAAGTTCAAGAAGGATTTCTTGTTAGTCTCTTGTCTTTCTGGCACAGTTTCCAACGATGCCTGGTACTTGGACAGTGGTGCATCTCATCATATGACCAAGGCATGGGAGCTATTTAACAGTCTGACGATGAAGTAATCGGGATCTCATGTGGAGCTTGGTGATGATGCCGAGTATAAAATGGAAGGGGAGGGAACCTTCTCGTTCCAGCTTAAGTCAGGAGGTTTGTTAGAGGCACAGGATGTGCTTTATGTCCCAGAGTTGAAGAAGAATTTGCTCTCAATCTCAGCTTTGGATGACATGGGTTTTGCAATCTTGTTCAAGAAAGGGAAAGTACTCATACATTCAAAGGGCGCTAGCCCTAACACAACAGTGAGCATTGGTGTTAGAGAGGACAAGGTATACAGGATGTAGGGCATGCCTATTCAGGGGTCCAAGGGGATCTTGGATCATGGATCAATGTCAGTGGAAAAGGGCAAGGAGAAGGAGACTTCGAAGGGTGAGCAGAGTTCACAGACTTCCAATACAGGGAGTCAACCTTTAGGTGGGAAGGAGGAGTTAGCCCCTTCCAGTTCTGTTAGGAGACCCAATTGGTATGAACTGACATTGATGGATGCTCAGGAACATGTGGAGGCTCCTAGGAGTATAGATAGGGAGAGCAGGCCTCCGAAGAAGTGTCCATACTCCAGAGCACTAATGTGTAGGATCGTCGATTCTGAGACTTCCAACATTCAAGGAGTTGTAATCCAGCAGGGTTGGAGGGATTCCATTGTGCAGGATGATGTGTGAGACAATATGTTAGGGTCGGAGGGAGAACCAGTTTTGGGTGGCTCTTCGAGAAGTACCTTCCTCGCTAAGAGGGAGTGTTGATGTTTGTAACATCACATAGGTACTTCCACATTGGTTTTGTGTCTAACATGTGGAAGTCATCATTAATACCTCGCAAGACTTAGGAAATTCACTTTATTAAAGCAATTATTAAAGTGAATGCCTTTCTATAAGTAATTGAATTTAATTTAAGGAAATGCCTAATTTTTTGGCATTAGTAAATTAAATTAAATCTTAGTCGTTGATCTCAAGTGTTGGTGAGATCTAATCTCAACCATTGATCACTTTGGAGATCTAGGGTTTTGGATTTAGAGTAAACTCAACATTATAAAAGGTAGCTAAGGTGAGAGGAGGAGACACACACAGAGTGAGATAGTGAGGTCTCATTGTATTGGGTGGTGAAGGACTTTCATCCATGTGTGCAGGGTCTGAGGAAGGGGGCAACAAAGGAGTAGCGGTCAGCAAGATCAAAGGATAGATCTTGAGGTGTGATCAGCTATTTTGTTGTTTGTATTTTTCCATAGAGGGGCCATTTTCCCAGGATGGGAGCCCTAGTAAAGCTTTGTATTATTCTTAATAATAAAAGCAGATTTACAGGGCATAAATTATGTGTGTATGGATTGGTTTTATGTTTATGCTTCCGCTGATTTATTTAAATCGTTAGTAACCCAGTTGTGCTTTAAATCAGTAAATCTGCAGTAGTTAAGCAAGGTATTTGCTAAGGGTTTAATTATCAGGTGTTTGGTTAGGCTGAAAATTAACATTGTACAGAGATTGCCCTTAAAAGGAAGGAAAAATGAGGAATATGCACAACATACAAGAGGAAACTATAGTGGAAGATGCAAGCATGAACATCCCAAGAATATATGCCGCCCTAGAAAATCAACAAGCAAACCACCGATCACATATGATTAAGGTTGAAGGTAATATTACCCATCAACCTATTTCAATTTGAATTGATTCAGGAGCAAGTCATATTTACATTGCCCCTAATTTGGTTGAAAGATTTCATTTGAAAAGAAGTAAGCACAAGAAATCATGGTTGGTTCAAATGGCTACTAGAACTAAAAGGAAAATCAATAAGACTGTCAAAGGCTTCCCATTAGATATGGATGGTGTCAGCATTGTTGCAGACCTAAACATAATACCACTTGGTTCATGTGATGTTCTTATTGGAATGGACTGGTTGGATGCACATCAGGTTGTCCTAGATTGTCATAATAAGACTTTCACTTGTCTTGATGAAAAAGTAAAGCAGAGGACAATAAAAGGCATTCCATAACCCATTTCTATAGGGGAGATTTAATCCTTTTCAAAAAGGAGCTAGAAAGATGCACTGAAGTATTAGTCTTCTCAATGTTTAGATCACCATCACGGAATCATCTTCAAGAGACAGATTTCATCCTTACAGTTGAAGAGATGCTTCAAGAAAGGGTGTCAGTTGTATCGAGCTCATGTGGAAGGGCCGAGAAAGTGTAGATGCCCAAATCTTGAGGACTTTCCAGTGTTGTAGGAGTATGCAGATGTATTTGGGGAAATAACAAGCAGGTTTACCACCAAAAAGAGACACTGATTTCTCTATTAATTTGAGGCTTGGAGTTGCTCCAGTATCAAAGACTCCACACATAATGAGTACACCCATATTGAAGGAGTTGCAAATGCAATTAGTAGAATTGTTGAAGAAGAGGTGTATATGCCCAAGTGTCTCTCATTGTGGAGCACCAATACTCTTTGTAAAGAAGAAAGACGGGACTTTGCAACTATGTATTGTTTTAAATAGTTGAACAAGATCATTGTGAGAAATAAATATCCTCTACCAAGAATTAACGACCTATTTAATCAACTGCGAGGAGCAAAGATCTTTTCAAAGATAGATCTGAGGTTAAAGCCATCAATAACACAACTTTCAAAACCAGGTATGGACACTATGAATTTGTAGTGGTGTTATTTGGACTAATAAATGCACCAGCTACTTTTGTGTGCTTAATGATGTAAAAGTTTGTAGCTCAAATAGGTATTTCCGCAAGTGTGTCTTCTTGTGGAAATCGTCATTAAATGTATCCTATGCTTTTTCTAGAGTTCACTTTCTTAATTAATTAATTAAGTGAACGTCTTTTTATAAAGTGACTTCTAATTAATAAAAGTGCCTAAGTTGGGTCACTTAGTGATTTAATTGAAAGAAAGTCATTGATCTCACGATTAGATCTTGACCGTTGAGATTACGGATTTGGCCCATGTCAAAGTTATAAAAGACAGCAAAGGGAAAAGGACAAAGACACACAAAGATCATTCATTCACAAGTCACGTGAGTGATTGAGGAAGATCAGAGTTCTGCTTTTTCAGCTTGGCGAGAAGATTATAGCAGGAAGAGATCAGCGAAAAGGCAGCGTTAATTACCAACAAGGAGGATCATATAGTAGCAAGCAAGCAGGGCCGCACGTGTGGACCATGAGCAGCTTGAAAGGGTCGCACGTGTGGACCGTGAGCAGCTTGAAAGGGCCGCATGTGTGGGTCATACGAGTGCAACAGGGCCACACGGATTCCAAGACAGCGGTTGAAGAAGTTTGCAGACCGCACGTGTGAGCAGGATAGCCCACACGTGCGAGTCCATACAGGTTGTACAAGCCGTACAAAGTAGGTCGTACTATTCCAGGCCGTACAATAGTGTTGAGGTGCGGTTTAAGGTGATTCTCGTCTTTCAGATTTTGATGTTTTCGCTGTAAAATTCTCAGAGCCATTTTCCCTGTGAAGAGAGTTCTTGTAGGTTCTGACGATTAAATGAAGAACTGATTTAAGGAGCAGAAAAATTAATTTGTACTATGTGGTTTGCTTTTCTAGTTTCCACTATGTTATCCCCAACTCTTAGGAATAACTAAGGAGATGATGTCTCGAGGCCCTCAGGTTGCAGACATGGAGTACCGAGAGACAGCTTGACCAGCAATTGTCCACTTGCACAGATAGAGACCCGCTTCACCACCACAGTTCCTGGATCATCGTGACGGTATCCAGCACATCGGTTGGCTTCCGGAAGACATTGGGTCTTGCTCCATGAGGTACAAGCCATATATTATGGTGAGTGTCATTTCAATATTTGAGGTATTTGAGTTTGTTGCATTTTAAACTGCTTTTGATTATGTAACGTTTGCTTGGACATTATTCTCTTTGCCCTGTTTCACTTTGGTGGTTGACATTGCGCCCTAGTAAGTGGGTCACCGTTAGGGATAGGTTTGCTACTGGGAGGTCCTCTTGACAAGTCATCGTGCCATTCTCGACCATACTTGTCACTTTCCACACTTCATCCCCTCATCTCCTTACCTTTTGGGATTTTCAGGTATACTAACCCAAGAAGGGATTGTCCCTCATTTCATGGGAAGAAGGGGTTGAAGGCCTAGAGGCTTGTAGCTGGAAAAAGATAAAAGCCAATCATGAACCTTCTATATGCTCACCCAAGGATCCCGAGGACAATCAAATTTCCCTCGTAAGAAACTGATGGGACCCGTAAAAAATAACTAATGCAAAATGTCAACCAAGGTAGAGCATGTGTGGGCACTATTTTTCATGCTTAGGTAGAAGCCCCACCTTGGCTTCAACTTGGAAACATCTTAAAAAGAATAAAAGGCAATAAATGGGCTTGGAAAAAGGTTGCATTGAAAATGAAGGTACAACACACCCTCTACAAAGGCACCTATACATGAGATACTACAGTCCCTTGTACGTCATGCCCAAAATTCTTACCGCCATCCATGTCCCTTTGTCCACATGTCTTAGAGAGGGGTCCGCTTGGAAAACACTCCTAAACTTGAGGTAGGATTCACCCAATAGGTCGCTTTGTCAACCCTCCCATACCTAAACTTGGCAAATTGCATAGGGTCTTCGAGCACTTGTTTATTTTGATGAGGTGATTTGGATGTATATGCTTAGATGGCTCTTTTATTGATTTGATCTACTCATCATGATGCATTTGACTTGAGATCCTTGGAGGGTGTATTCATTGTCTTTGCAAGACCTAGTTGGTGGACATATTTGGAAGAACAAGCCTAGCTTGGGCTTCCTTGGGGCTTGAATCCCACAGGTTGGATACCATGGCCCACACACCGAACGACGATGACAGCCTTTGGACGCCTAAGGAGACACCTTGGAGGACCTAACCCAGTCCTTTGCTAGCCCAATGATTTGCTATTGAGGCTAAAACGTCACTTTTTGAGGAGGTTGACATCATCCTAGGGCTAGGGTTGGGGTGGTGGTGTTGGTTGACTTGACACTTGGCACGTTTTGATGGACGAGGGTTTGACTTGGAGGAGAAAAGCCTAGTGCATGAGAGGAAAGCCCTGGAGGGCCCAACGACTTTCACTTTCCACTCCAACAACTTGCAAAAGTGCCAAAACATTGCCCTAAAGGGATGATGTCATGCTTCTTTAGGGTCTCTTATGTGCATTTTAGGGTTAAATTTGAATTTTATATTGTAAAGGGGCAAAGTAAGGGTTGTTGTCCCCTTACTTTGTGGCTTACCCTAATTTTAAGTGGACAAACACTTGTAGTAGGATTTGTATAAATAGAGATCATTTCATTTCATTTTGATATTATAACTCTCCCA
>SNQJ01S0305119.1:0-10179 GCA_010110895.2 Picea sitchensis | reverse complement strand
GGAAACAAAATCCTATCGACTGTAACAAAATCTTGAGACTTGCAAGATTGCATCCAATTATCTGTGTAGAACTATAACCATTTTTGGGCACCATGATTTAGGGTTTTGCATATTGTAAAGCCTATAAATAAGGCATCTTGTAATTGTATTATGTTAATCAATTTTTACATCAATATTTATAGGTTAATGGTCATGTATATGTAAGCCAGATTGGTTGCAAAGTTCTTCTTGTGTAAAGAAAGAGAGTATGATGGAAATTGTGTCTTAGGTGTAGACCAAGGTTAGTCATATAGCTCTTTATTTTGAATGAATAAGACAACAAGGAGAAAGATGCTCAGGAATAGCACTAGTACAAAATAGGTAATTATTGACTATGTGACCAAAATAGTTAGTCAAGACAATATTATACTACCAAAGTTGAACAATTTTAAGTAACACAACTAAAAATGACCAACTTAAACAACCAATTTAGTCTAGGAACAAAAAATATAACTAGATAACAACTACATGAATATGAGTTAGTAGGATTTATGTCGATGACTTGACATAACCACATAACTTGCATTCCCTCATGCTTAGGAATATTATGGTCTTCGACATCCTCAAAATTTAATTTTGTTTGTTTGTTTATTTATACCTCCTCCTAGCTAGTTTGGAGGAATGTCACATGCTTATGAAGTGCCATATAAATACTCAAGTTGCAATTTATTTTTCCACATACACACACTATATATGTGTGTGTGTGTGTGTGTGTGTGGATAAAATCGTGAATCTGGGTGTCTATTTTTTTGTTTTTCGAGAAAATAAAATATATTTTCATAAGTTTTTCAACTTCCAGTAAAAAAATATTATTTTTATTTATAATTTCACTTTACAGTAAAAACAAAACTTGACATGAATTTTGTTAGCTTTTTGATTATTTTTTGAAAGATTTTTTATTGACATTTGATATGTCAATTTAGTGATTTTTTTAGAGTATGTTCCTTAAAAATGAAGACACTGATAATGAGTTATGTTTATTGACACAAATTTACTCATTATTAAAGTTTTGTTTATGAAAAACAAAATATGTTGGAACAATCTAAATAGACACTATTAAACTCTACTATAGTTTTATAGACAACAGATGGATATTATTACTATGATTTTTTCAATTTGACAAATTTGAAAAATTTGCATATTTTAAACATATTTAGATTGACACCATGTATATGCCTTATTTTTTATTTAAAAGTAAAATATAAAAGTACCCTTTTGAAGAGGACAATGAAAGGTTCCATAATTTTCGACTGCGTATTATTGCAGATATTGATTTTTCATTTTATTGAATCATTATGTCATCTAAAAACAATATGCATACATGTTTTTATAAAATTAACTAAAATTACTAAAAAAAAATAAAATTGAATACAAATTGTATCAAATGAAAGTAATTCAATTTTGAAAATGTTGGTACTAGTTCCGAAACTAGACTCACAATATTTTAAGGAGTCCGCTCCTCCCCAAGTTGGATTAAGATGAAGAGAACACATACTTTTATGAAAAGTGCCATAGTTATAGGTTTTTGGTCGAAGTAATAGTTCGGTTGAAAGTTAGTATTTTCAAGTCGAACGTTAGTTTTAATGGAAAATTGTTGTTAGATTTAAAATTTATGTTGTCTTTTTCAACAACGCCATTAGATTTAACTTTTGCCCGAAAAAACATTCCATCCTAAAAAGTGCCATTAGCAATTTTCACAACCCGATTCTCACGAAAGTGTTACCCAGATTCGTGATTTTACCCTTGATTATATCGTTCTTAAGGTGAGGAGTCTCCACAATCTTGAAAACCAACTAAGAATCCTCAAGGATTTTTTATCCAAGTATTCAACGATCGTTATACACTCTATCACGATATTTAAGATTCTACCACAAAGAATTTAAATATTACCAAAACACAAAACTGAATATTACATAATACGTGACCATCTTTTCTTATTCTCCAATGACAACTTTGTCCTAGGGTTCTCAAGTTTGGGTAACACTAAATTTATCTTAAATAAAACCGAGTATACACATATTGTTCAATCTTATAGCCAACCTTTATTTTCTCCAAAGTACTCATTTTTTAGCATTGGTAGCTCTAAGCATTATGCAAAATATTTGTTTGGAACTTTAATTTCATAAATTCCCTATCCAGAGTCTTGTACCTAAATGTATATGGTTCAATATACACTCTGTGTCACATCAAAATTATGCCTGGCTTACCCTCCAAACTAAAAAAAATAGACTTTTCAGGTGTTATGGCCCATACACAATCGTTAGGGCTCAATGATTAAATGCACTTTTCTCATTATCTATGAAGAAATAGAGTTACCATGAATTATGACCCATGACAGACAATCTGTAAGAGCACTCAATAATCAAAATGTACTTTTGCTAACTATGCATAAATTAAATGTCTCAATTTATCGTGGAAACTTCTCAATACCGCATTGGCTATGGTGTCCCTCCTCCTATCCATACAACTAAATACAATAATACTCGTTATCGTTGGTCCTAAGTATGTTTTCATTATTATATTGTTAATATTATGGTAGTTGTTGGAGGTATTTACCCCCATGTGTGAACCTGACGAGAATAGAAGACTCCGGGAAGCAAGAGAAATCCTAATGAATTGGCTAATAACCCTAGAAGCCTTGTCAGCTCAATAAGATAATTTATATTAGGCTATTAGCCTCCAAGAGAAGAAGTCGACCAGAAATAATAATAATATACTGAACAGACACTATCCAGAAGGAGAAGTCTGCCCTAGCAAATCTGGCAGAACCAGTATAAATACAGGGCGCCAGTTCTCATTTGTCACATCTCAGGACTGCAGTTTTCCTAGTTGGTGTGCACTGTAGTTGCAGTTGGTGGGCAGGTTTGGAGGAGGGTTGCAGGTGCAGCTGCAGTAGCAGCTAGTTTAAGTATTGGCTTGAATATCTCTTGGCTAGGGTTTGGACTATATCATCTTTTTGTGATGCGTTATCCTTGGGGATTGATGCGCTACTCCTTGTTTGGCTATCTAGCCTAGGGTTTTCTTCCGGAGGAATTCTCAGGTCAAGGTTAAGGTGCTCGAAGGGAGGCTTTGGCCTGTGGTTGGGTGACGAGGGTATCGTCAATGGTAAAACGAGCACACCATCTTCTATATTCTAACAGGTTATGGGTCCACACCCCTTCAGTCAGCCTAAAACGCTGGAAGGAAACATAACCGCTAGACTTTGAGCTCATTGAGGAACTGTCGCTAGGGTTACTAGTAGGAGCAATTTCCAGAAACAATGCAGCTAGGGTTACTAGCAGAAGCAGTTGCAGAAACCCTAAACCTCTTATTGAGGCACCTTAAGTGACGAGATTGACCTAATATCCGGATAGATCAGTGTGCCCTAGCCCAATGCATCTCCTAGTACTCTCAGAAGGCCAAGATGTGAAGTTTGGATTTCTGGTCAAATCTAGGGTTTGACCAAGTCAAGCAAGCCATGTTGAACTCTATGAAGTCTGAGAACAAGCTAGATGGAGCCTCTAAATTCAAAGCATGGAAGACAAGGATTTACCTCATCTTTGCTAAGAATAAAGTATTGGACATTGTGAAAGGAAAGATCGTGAAGCCAGAGTTTACAGAAGGAGAAGAGAAGGAACCGCAGAACGTTGCAGCTATGGATAAGTTCAAATACGTTGACATCAATGCCATGAGTATCATAGTGGATTCCATAAAGACCACTTATTACCTACATCTCTCATCTTGACTCATTCGAAGAAGATACGATGCCCTAACAAATCTCTTCGATCAGAAACATTGGTACAAGTTATGAGTGGAAGAATGAATGTAACATGAGAAGATGAATGAAGAGCGAAAACATAACATCATAGCTGTAAGATCTCTCGGTTAAGAGATCAGCTACAAGCTATTGAAGAGATCACTTGAGAAAAGGAATTGAGTGAACTATGAGTACTCAATGGTCTTCCCAAGACCTTAGGATGCATTACCACAAGCATGGAACACAAGGAAGGAGTGCGAACTGTTTGAAGAACTTTGGACTTGTTGTGCCCGAGAAGAATCAAGGATCAATGCAAAGAGAAACCTCAAAGAATTACTGACGATCAAGCCTTCCACGTGACAAGATTGAAAGAACTTCCGAGGAAAAGTTCGGTTCAAGGAGAAGTAGTCAAGAGAAAGACATCCTCCCGAAATACAATTACTTCCGTATGGAAATTACAATCCTCTGAGAAATCCAGTGTCTCGAACAAAAAGAAAGAAAGAAACATGAAGCATCGATTCTCGAAGAAAAGGAAACAAATAAGACTAAGTAGGATGGAAAAGATTTCTTCTACTAAAGGTAACAACCTCTTCTTATTTTCTTGTACATATCTTTCTTGCATAGATCTCTGTACATATCTTGTATATCTATCTCTTGAAGATAATGTGTTTCCAAGAAGGACTATACCTATGAAGAACAACATAGGATAAGGATGAATATCAGTAGATAATACATATGAAAGGATGAAATACAAATCATGTGGAAGCTCTGCAAGATAAGGCGAATCAATCTTGAAAGAGACTTAGAAGTGAGACATCAAGAGAAATTGGGGAAAGACTTATGGCGACAACTGGAAAAGGAAAGCGTGGACTCTGTTAGACAAGAAATCAAATTATACATTGCAGAAGACAATAAAGGTATGAGATGGAAGAGTGGACTCTATTGTATATTGTAGAAGACAACAAGGACATAGATAGAAGTCAGACGAAGGGAAAAGATTATATGCACTCTTACATGGAAATATAAAAGGATTAGGAGGGAGCTATCCTATGATTCATTGAAGATGATGAAAATAATAATATATCCATATTGCTTGATCATGAAAGACAATACGTGTTCATCAACCGTGAAAGAAGACCTTTGTAGAGAAGCCTTAAAGTATTCTTTGTTGTCCATCCAGATCCGTGAGTCGATGATGAAGGTAAGAAGTGGAATCTCTAAGGCATGGAATCTAAGAAACTCCATGAATTTAAGTAAAAGAAAAGAAAAACATGAAGAGAAAGAATATGAAGATTCCAAGAAAGAAAGGGAACCAGAACAACCGGTCATTGTATCAAAGAATCACAAAATTACCCGACTGATACTTGAACCCATAAAAGCAATCAGCGGAAAGAGGCGAAAGTCGTGATGAAGAAGCGATTAATACAGAAAGACTTATGAATATGAAAACATTGTGAGATCAGGCGAGGTTCTCCTAGATGGAGGAAGACTATGATGATTGATTGTTTCCGGTACACGGACTTATCTCTATATAGTCGTATGGCTATCCATAACATCCATGGTCAAAAATTCTACATGGGGCCAGATACAAGAGTGTTCTCGAGATAAAGGTGAATGAAAGTATGAGGAGCAGCTCAAGACTTTTGAGACATACCGAAACTTGAAAGAACTTACTTTGTATCTGAGGGGATAAGAGACAACTTGGTGGAGAACCTCTGGTGCACAACAAAAGCATGGTGAAGATTCCCTGTAACATCAAGATGACTACTCAAAAAATCAAATCTCATGATGACAAAAAAAGTGCCACATGGATATGTTCGGAGTCCTCAACTATGATATACTCTATTGTTCACATCTACAAATTCATGGTGTTCCAGTTCTGATTACAAGCATTGCATTATCCATGAGTGAGGGAGTCGAGAAAGGAGAAAGTGATTCTCAATACATATCTCCATAGATGAGGAAGATAAGCATACATTTTTGTAAAAGTAGATATTATTCAAGATGAAATAGTTTGTGTACTCGAGCTAGAGCTCATGGAAACAACATCCTTATTAGCAGGAGGCTCTCAAGATGATAGAATAAGACGTAACATTTTTTTTGATTGAAATAACTCTCGAGTTAGGAGGAGCATTTATCTTTGTAAAATTCGAGATTGGGCCAGATGCTTTCTTGTTAGGAAAGTGGATTGAGACTACGACGAGGGCCGGTCTTCCCATTGCTTGTTAACATGGAAGCGGTGATTGATGTATCATAGGCAATGACTTCCCATTATAGAGGAGTGGTCTGGGGCAGGTCATTCTTCTTGGCAGTCACTCTTGTGCAGTGGTCAAGTAGAGATGGTGAAACCTCGGCAGGCAGTCATTCTTTTCGAAGTTCAGGTTGAGAAGCGGTTTGAATTGTCCGTTTTGGAGGTTGATCTGCAGGCCGGACATTCCTTGAGGGTAGACTCATTCTTTCAGGATACACTTTTAGTGTTGGAGGAATGGCCTAGGGGGGAATGGTATGGATAGTTATTCCTCGAGGGTAGACTGATTCTTTCCGGGCTACACCTTGTTTGGTGTGGGAGGGAGAATGGCGAGGGTGGGGAGTAGTCAAGCTCATGGAGACAGTTATTCCTCGGTGATTCATTCTCTCAGGTTACACTTTTTTTAGTGTGGGAAGGAGTATGGGCTGGGGTGGGGAATAGTCCGGAATGATTAATTCCTTAGAACCGGTCATTCTCTCTAAGTTACACCTTGTTTAGTGTCGGAATGGCCCGGGGAAAAGGAATGGTCCAAGCTTTCTCAGGGAAGACTCATTCTCTCTAGGTTACCTTTAGTGTCCGAGGAAGAATGGCCTAGGGTTGGAAATGGTCCAGGTTCATAAATCGAAACAATCCTTCTTCCTTGGTTGAGAATAATGGGGAAGATAGCTATTCTGATATTATTCTATGTTGAAGCGGAACATTCTTCGGACCCCTCACGGTGTAGTGAAATATTATTTAAATAGTTATTATTGATGTTATATATTGAGGCGGTGTTTCCCCGGATCTCACAAGCGTGGTGAAAAGATTAGCCTAATTGTTGATATTTTTATCACGTGAGGAAGACACTCTTTTGAGTCTGAGGCGGTGAGTGAAAGATTGGCCCGATTGATTAGAGTTTATGATAACATTGTTTCTATGCGGATGAAGACTACTATGGTGGCGGACATTCTTTCAGAGATATCTGAGGCGACAGGTGAAAGTTTGGCCCAGATGATGCAGTTTTATCATAACATTTTTTTTCTATGCAGGATGCTCTCAGTGTTTGTTATGAAGACTATATGACGGTAGATGAGGACTATTGTAGTGAATATGTTTCACCATACAACTACTTATATTGATCAAGTACTTGTGTGTTACTTGATGGTAGTTAACCAACTGGATTGTAGTTATGTACTACTATGAATAGACCTGGTACGTGTTCTATCCTTGTTCTAATTGCTTAGAAGACTATCAACCCGGTTTATTATTGGATATGATGATCATTCCGGATGAATGATGAATGAATATTTTCGGATGGAAAAGCAGTTCGAGCTTTTACTCTCTTGCCTCTATGGTGATAGTGGCTTATCCAACATCATATTACTCGAATGAAGTATTATGGTTTCGAGAGATGATGCGGTTGATAGTGATGGTGATGCTCATGATCTATTAATGAAATAGTCTGAATGACTATATTGATGCTCTTTTAGGGTAAATGGGCATGAACATTGCTCAAAGTCCTGCAATGCCTCCCTAGCTAGGAGAGTGTTAATATTATGGTATTGAGCGCGGAGGTATTTACCCCGCGTGTGAACCTGATGAGAATAGACTCAGGGAGGCAAGAAAACCTAATGAATTGACTAATAACCCTAATGGAGTGTAGCTAATGAGTAAGCTAAAGAAGATAATTTATATTAGGCTATTAGCCTCCAAGAGAAGAAGTCAACCAAAATAATAATATATACTGAAAAACTGCTATCCGGAAGGAGAAGTGCTTGACCGTCTAAGCGGAGACCCGGTATAAATACAAGGGTACGGTTCTCATTTGTCACATCTCACCGGGTTGTAGTTTTCGTCGGGTTGAATTAGCTTCAGTTAGGTTAGTCGCGTAAGTTTGGAGGAGGGTTTACTTGAGGTGCGTTTCTGTGGCAGTAGTTTCGATATTGGCTTGAATATCTCTTGGCTGGGGTTTGGACTATCGATCAGCTTTTTGTGATGCGCTATCCTTGGGTATTGATGCGCCTTTTTGTGATGCGCTATCCTTGGGTATTGATGCGCTACTCCTTGTTTGGCTATCTAGCCTAGGGTTTTCTTCCAGAGGAATTCTCAGGTCAAGGTTAAGGTGCTCAGAGGGAGGCTTCGGCTTGTGGTTGGGTGACGAGGGTATCGTCAATGGTAAAATGAGCACACCATATTCTATATTCTAACATATATATCCAGTGTGCTTACACCATCTAGGAACATGAGACATGGTTTTAAATTTCTTGTTTATACTGCTTGCCACATATCTTGTTTGTACTCCTATGGTCATTGTTTAGTAAAAAACCTCAATTATTCTTACACGATGTTTTCATCTTCTCTTTGTAGTGATTGGTGTCAAATATTTCCTCACCCAACATGAAGTAGATGTGATGCACCACAGTGATACTTTCCCACAATAGTACTAATTAATCACAATGTTTCAATGTTAAATAAACGCTAATTTTAACATCTAAAATCTTTGATGATATATGTGCAATATGGCAAAGTATATCTCGACTCTCTATCTTTTACTTTGTTTACTTTCTTATATGTTTATACCACAATTCTTGTTGAGATGTTTATACCAGACTTCTTGATATCTACTGCATTTTATTTAAACACTTGACTTTGATCCTTTCTCCTTACATTTAGTTAGTCAACTTTACCCATTTAATTGTTTCGACTCGACTTAAGGTTTGACTGGTAGAGACAATTGTTTCCCACTCAAATTAAGGCTTGATTGGTCGAAACTTTTCTTGTTGAGACTTTTATACCATACTTGTTGACTCTGTGACCTATATGGATCCATATTGGATTCTCCATTTACCACTTTTGTCTAGACAGTTTCTTCTTTTGTACATGGATGTTAATAACACATTCCACCATAGACCATATTTCCACTAGGATGAGTGCATCAAGTTCATACAATATATTTAGTCAATATTATCCTTATATTGATATTCAAGTCACGTTCATAACATTATGTCCAATATTGACAATGCTTGACATTCATGTCACCTTCATAACATTATGTCCAATATTGACAATGCTTATCAAACCAATCAATCAATGATACTTCACCTATCTATCAAGGTTGACATCAATGAAAACCAAATTGACAACATATACCTCTAGCACATATAAACGTCATTAATTAGCTGGCACCCATATCTAATAATTTAACAGGGCATCATCAATGTGATCACATCTAACAAAAGAAAAACATTTTCTAACGTCATCATTACACACATCTAAAAAGAATCATTTAACATACACATCTATCAAGCACATTTAACATTAAACATATCTAACATGACCTAAAAATGTACTCATCAACATCAACATATAAATTAATTAAGTATATCATCATGATCAACAAGAAAAATGCATGTCTAATGAACAATATTATAACATACACATCTATCAAGCACATTTAACAAACATATCTAATATGACCTAACAATATACACATAAACAACAACATATAAATTAAGTACATCATCAACATTATCAATAGAAAAAAAACACCATATATATATATCATGGACAAGTCAAATAACTGCTATATCATATCTGGTCCAACCGATGGGATAATATGCATACCTACAATAGTAGTGGAGGCCTGGTCTGTAGTGAAAGATGATGGATGATGAATTGGTCATGCCTCCTCATCTAGGTGAGGTGAAAGAGGAGGATGGGGTATGACATGTTCATCTAGGTGAGGTGAAAGAGGAGGAGGAGGAATATTTGTTTCCTCCTCATGATCTAGGTGAGGTGAAGCAGGAGGAGGAGGAGGAATATGTGCTTCATCCTCTTGATTTGGGTGAGGTGAAGGAGGAGGAGGAGGATGTGGAGAAGGATGATCACAGCCAACCTCATTAATCGAAGGGGTAATAGAAAAATGGGTTGTACTGGAAGAAGCATTGTGCCTATCATCAGGATCCCTCCTCACTGCTAGTATCCTCGTAACTCTGACAATATGGAACATAAGAGGCATCATATCACATGGAATCTCCCTACAAATATACAAGAGCGTAGGATCTTCCCTAATGTCTCGTGTTAGGGCAAGGCGGACTCCCACCTCAGTCAAAAGTGTAGAGAGGTGATCACTTAACTCCAACTTGAATCTAGTATCGGGCCTACGATGCATGTTGTC
>SNQJ01S0305115.1:0-10179 GCA_010110895.2 Picea sitchensis | reverse complement strand
CATGTTTTCAAGAATAAGTTGCGCTAATTCGAATTTCCTTAGACTCTTCCCTGACAAACATTTGGTTGATGCAGATTCAATTATACAGGATGGTTAGGAATCAAGGAAATCCAGGTAGAGGGGCATCGTTACAGGGACCGCCAACGCCACCACCACCATCGCCTGAATTAGCTCTCATTCTACTCTCTTTGGAGGCCATAAATGAGACTTTAAAGGGGCGTCAACCAGTAGGGATCAAAGTGGCCCCCCCACCATCTAGAATGGGTAATCCTGAAGCGTCGAGGGATTCAGGGGGAGGGACTCCACCCAAGGAAATCACTAGAGAACTGTAGAAGATCAAACTTCCAGAGTTACCGGGGGTCGTGCCAGTGAACGTGCAGAGGCATGGTTGGAAGGAATGACACAATGTTTCACCTTAAGAGACTATGATTCCACATCCAAGGCAAAAATAACAATCTTTCAGTTGAGGGACAGTGCCTTGAACTGGTGGGGCAACCTGGAGAGGAAGTTTCAGCTTACCCCAGACACCGTCTCTTGGGAACTTTTTGAGGAAAGGTTCTGAAGGAAATATCTACCATATTACTATGAGAAACAATAGGTGGGAGCATTTCATGCTCTAGTACATGGAAACGGGACCGTGGAAGAGTACGAGATCAAGTTCATGGAATTGGTAAAATATGTTTCGTACATGGATAATGATCAACGACAGGAAGAACGCTTTGTCTATGGGTTAAACCCTAAGATAAGGGCCATGGTACGGATGTGGAAACCATCTTCAGTAGTGGAAGTAATTGAAAATGCACATTATGCCGAAGAACACGTGAGCTTAAACGGAGGTATGCGATCGACCTTTCCACATCATCCTGGATTCGTGGGGAAGGCCCCTAGGACCTTCTCCAAGGGAGGGACCTCTAGACCACCTCCTTATGGTAATAGAGTCATGCCAAGGATAGTTTCCATAGGTATTTCAATGGCAGCGAGTGCAGCATTCCGTGCATCACCAAAGATGTAGGAAAGTTCATGACCTTCTCAGGGAGGAGCTAGTAGGGGTAGGGGTTCCAGGGGAAGGAACTCATTTCAGAGACTGTCACAGAGTAGTGCACAGGTTCAATTTCGTGTTACATGTTGGGGATGTGGAGGACCCCATTACCAACGTGACTACCCAGATTTGCAAACAAGATTTGTGCATAGAGAATGAAAGGCCCCGATGGGAAGAGAAAGTGGTAGCCACCAGATTTATGCAACAGTAAATAATTGCCAGGAAGAACATCAATCCATGGTGGTGGAATCATCAGGTACGCTAAATCATATCGTTGTTAAATTTTAATTTGATTCTGGTGATGTAGATAGTTTTATTTCACCATCTACATTAGAAAAGAGTGGGTTGGCATCCTATGAGAACGATGAATTTAAACAAGTCGAGATGGCTTCAGGCGAAAAACAAGCGGTAGGACCTAGTGTTGATAATTGTCTAGAAGACCTGGGAGTGTGTACTACCAGGTTGAAGGTATATGTCACTTCTCCCGAGATGTATGACCTCATCATTGGAATGTATTGGTTAGAATCCCATTGAGCTATGGTAGATTGTTTCGCAAAAAGGGTGCTTTGTGTCGACGATGAAGGAAGGCTAGTAGAGATCCACGGTGTACGGAGAAATGTGTCTCTATGATTTATATCAACTATGAAGGTTAAGCAGTGCATGAGGCAAGGGTGTTGACTATATGTAGTGGAAGCAATGAATGAAAGGAAAGGACCCTCCTTGGATCAATACCCAGTATTGTCAAAGTTTAAGGATGTTTTTCCGAATGAGTTGCCAGGGTTACCTCCTAAGAGGGAGCTTGATTTTACTATTGAGATAAAACCTTGTGTAGAACCAATTTCCAAGACTCCCTATAGGATGACAACGCAAAAACTTTGTGAGTTGCAGATGCAGTTGAAAGAGCTACTCGACTTAGGGCTAATAATGACTAGTGTATCACCTTGGGGTGCACCAGTAATTTTTGTGAAGAAGAAGGATGATTCCTTACGATTGTGTATATATTACAGGGACTTGAACCATGCTATAGTGAAAAATAGGTACCCAATGCCACGGATAGATGATCTCTTTGATCAGATGAAAGGAGCAGTGGTATTCTCAAAAATTGATTTGCGATCAGGGTATAACCAGTTAAGGATTAAGGAGGGCGATATTCCTAAAACTTCCTTTCAAACTTAGTTTGGGCATTATGATTTCATTGTAGTACCTTTAAGATTGACCAATGCGCCAACAGTATTCATGAGCCTCATGAATGGTGTATTCCGGAAGTACTTAGACCGTTTTGTACAAGTCTTTCTTGATGATATACTCATCTATTCCAAGAACGAAAGAGAACATGAGGAACACTTGCGAGTAGTGTTGTCCTTCCTTAGAGAGAATAAATTATTTGGGAAGTTGTCAAAGTGTTCCTTATTCCAGAAAGAAATTCACTATTTAGGTCATATCATTCCCGGTGAAGGAATCTTTGTGGACTTAGAAAAGGTAAAGGCCATTATGGAATGGCTAGTGCCAAAAAATGCTCATGAGGTAAGAAGCTTCATGGGGATAGTAGGTTATTATCAAATATTTGTGGAAGGGTTCTCTAAAATAGAGAAACCTATCACCACTTTGTAGCGCAAAGGGGTCAGGTATGAATGGACAGAAGAATGTGATAGTGCATTCATGAAGCTTAAGAGGTTATTAGCTAGTGCACCAATTCTACGAGTGTCGGATATGGAAAATGACTTCACGGTTTACACGGATGCCTTGAAGAAAGGGTTGGGGGTCATGCTAATGCAGGATGGAGGAGTGATAGCTTATGCATAAAGAAAGTTGAAGAAACATGAGGAGATTTATGCTACTCATGATTTAGAGTTGGCAACTGTAATGCTAGATCTGAAACTTTGGAGGCATTATCTAGTGGGGTGAAACTTTGAGCTCAAAACGGACCATGAAAGTTTAAAACATCTCTTCATGCAAAGGGATCTTAATGCCAGGCAGAGGCAATGGAGTGAGTTTATGAGTGAGTACGATTTTTGTATTTCGTACATCAAGGGAAAATAAAATGTGGTCGCAGATGCCTTGTGTAGGAGACCACGAGTCTTCTCCTTGGTACCCTTAAAATTCAATCTGAGGGAATGTGTGTTGACACAACGCCTTGGAGATAGTTGGTATTTAAATGTTACTTCAAACCTCCAGAGTGGGAGGCAATTAGATCCAAAGTATGATGGATATATCCTGGAAGCAGATGGATTGGGAGGCAGTAAGATCCAAAGTACGAAGGATATAACCTAGAAACAGCATGATTTTTTAAGATACCAGGAGGATGTACATCCTCAAGGGTGGGTATATTGAAGGATTATACTTAAGGAAGCCCATATAGCACTTTACTGTGCACATCCCAGAGTGAAGAAAATGTACCCGCATTATTGGGGAAGCTCTTCTTTTGGGTTGGCATGAAGTGTGATGTAGTCCATTTTGTCGCCATGCCTAGAGTGTCAACAACAAATGAAAGTCAACCACCATCACCTAGCATGACTCCTACAATAACATGATGTTCCTATGTCCAAGTGGAAGTCATTTCTATGGATTTTGTTAGGGCTGCTCACATATCATAGACACAATTCCATTCCCTCGCGGATAGTTGATAAGTTAGCCAAGAGTGCTCATTTTATTCAAGTTAGAGACACTTACACACATGGCACACATGTTTGAAGTGAGTCATCCATTTTGTGGGATATCTAAGAAGATCATTTTCCCGATAGGGACCTGCATTCATCACTTCTAGGTTTTGGACAAGTTTCAGCCAAATAAGCAGGGGACTCTGTAGCTTGAACTTGTTGACAACTTATCATCTGTCAGATGGGAAAATGAGAGAGTAAATCGTGCTATGGAAGACGCTCTTAGGATGTATGTTGTGGATAATCAAACCCATTAGAGAAGTAACTACCTTTGGTAGAGATTGCCTACAACAACGGATACCAAACATCCTTAAAAATGAGCCCATTCGAAGCTTTGTATGGAAGGCCATGCAACATTGTTGAGTTGGGAGTCATTAGAAGATCGTGATGGGCTTTGGGCCGCACTGATTCAGAGATGGAGGTTCGCAGTGGTTCGCATTAGGGCGAGACTAAAGCAGCCAAGATACAAAGTACCTATGTTGATTCACATGTGATCAATCGGGGTTATAAAGTGGGAGATCAAAAGCCATCCATATCGCTTTCCAATAAGTATACCCATTCAAGCGGAAGGGGAAAAAGTTCACATCGATTTATAGGATTGTTCAAAATCCAAGAGAAAATTGACCCATTGCCTATCATCTCATACCGCTACCCCACTTGCATAAACTCATAACGCTTTTCATGTATCTGTTCTACGCCATTATGTTGCTGATGAATCATATAAACCAAATTGGAAGGAATTGTAGGTATCGCATTTGCGAAACCTCACTAGAATCAAGATGCATATTGGACCGTTGAGTCCAACAACTCAGGAACCGCCTGGTAGACTAAGTTAAGGTCCAAGTGGGACAAGTATAGTCCAAGATCTCCTACTTGGGAGGATGTCATATTTATTACAACGAGATTATCCCGCACTTTTTGACCACCTAGAGAATATGTTTCTAGAAGGTTAAGTGTATGTAACACCACCTTAATTTTAGACAGCCAGAATTACCTGAGGCCTTTATACTTTATTTTCTATTCACAAGGAAACTATTAATGATACACTTGAACTTTTAATATGCTAAACTCATGAATGTTTAAATGTTATTTGAAAGATGATGGACATGATGTGATATACTATGTGGGATGTAAATCTCTATGAATGTTTAAATGTTATTTGAATGATGATGAATATGATGCATTCTACTATGTGGATGTAAATTCTATTAATGTTTAAATGTCACTTGAATGTGATGATGGATATGATGCTATCTATTATGTGAATGTGAAATCTATGAATGTTTAACGTTATGTGAATGATGGTGGATATGATGCACTCTATTATGTAAATGAAAATTATATGAATAGGTAACGTTAATTAAATTAAGGGGATAATATGAGGTCTATTTCTAACTTGAAATTTGACATATAAAATTGTTGAAATGGATAATTCGAGATGTATGCATTTACATTATGATAATGCATAGATATATATGAGTTTGTGTTATGACTAATTTGTGGTGGTCAGTCGGAATAAGGAAATAGCCAAGGAATAATGGTAATAAAAGTGGATGTCATGACCACCAACCGAGAAACAATATGGTATGAATACGGCTGTGAAAATTATATTGGTACAAATGCATTGTTATGATATATATGGACCAAAGGTAGCTTTTAGGGTAGGACTTAAAACCATGTGTAAATGATGACAAAACTCCTAGCAATATGGTGCCACTGTATATTTCATTATAGGGTGTGGACCCTAGTCCTAATAGGAGGGTGGAGGCATTTCCCATCGTATCTTCTCGAAACTGGGGAGTCATGGTAGGACAGTGTTAGCTCATGCTCTCCTAGACATGTGATGATGATTGACAGTTGCCTGCTAGGGAAGCTTGATCAAGATAGTGACATTTCCTCTTACGGGTTCTATTAAATATTTGGAGTTAGGTCAATATAGTTGACGCCCAATAGTCCAAAGAAAGGAAGGATAGGGAATGGAAGATGGAAGTAGTTAGGGAGGAAGGATGAATAGAAATAGTCTAGAGTGTATGGAGATTTGCCTTATGGTGGAATTCATTGTTTTCATATTCAAAAAAAAAATGTGTATATATGTATATTCATGATTACTTAACTGAACGACAATTGTCTAAATAAACACTGTTGAGCTAGATTATTGTAATTAAGGGATTTCACAAACATTTGATCGGTTTATTATATTTTATAAAATGAATAGTCTTATTGATTGGATTGGATGCATACATAAATTACTATAGAGGTGATAATTATTGTTGGCTAGTACATACACGAATCTTGTATGTACTAACTACACATGCATTTCGCATACACTAGTATGTATGAGCGCTTCCTCTTGGCTTACTTACTGATAATGTTTTTTATTGGATATGAATGTGTAAACTATGTGTCATTTCCCTTGTATCACAAAATACTTTCGAGGAAGTTTATTGAAGGGTGGGTGTATGTAGAAACCCCAATTAATTAATTAATTATCATGATTAAATATTTGTCTAATGATTTTTAGTTAATAAATTAATTTTATTTTGAGACTTAAGTATCCAGAGATGGACCCATTTATGAAAGGGGATAAGATGGTTGAGGTTTAATTGGGGATAAGGTGGTCGAGGTTTAATGGGGGGATAAGGCGGTGAATAATGAGGGAAAAGAGGATAAGGCAAGGGGAAACACTCGAGAATGGGGTCTTCTTTTGTTTTGGGGTAATAATTTTCATATGAGAGAAGGAGAAGGTGAAGAGAGGGAGTTTTGGACTGGATCCTCAGATTTTGGATTTATTGGCAGCTTGCTTAAGGATCTTGCTTGAGGACTCTCACTGTGGGGCACCCGTTGTTGGGAATTTTGGGCTCATGGGGATAGGAAACCCGTAAGGAATCCTAGGCTAGGGAGTACGATAGAGCACCTAACCCGTTGGGAGTTTAGTCGGGCTTTTAAGAGTCACTAGCGAAGTTTTAAAAGCATCAAGTTGAGGTAGATATGTTTTATTTTAATCATTATTATGTTGTTGTTCATTATTTATATATTGTTCATAAAAAATTATGTCAATATGTTGTTTATTATCATGTTTCATAAATTTTAATTATGTTGAACATTGTTATATGTTGAATAATGAATTGTAAAGAAGTTAGGATAATATTTCTATATTTAAACTTATGTTTTATAAGGCTCCACTTGGAGAGACCTTACACTTGTGTTCTCATGCCCTAACCACTTAATTAACTTCATGTCAGAATGAGGTAACGTTCTAGTCAAGGCCCATAAATTTGTTGGGGCACCTGTGTCGAGGCTGTCTTGTCTAGGAGAATACTTTCTAAGTAAGTTTTGACATTGCATTTCAAGAGGTGAGAACCTTATTGTAGGAAGTGATTATTTCTTGTGATATTGCTAAAAATTGACTGGGAAAAGACACGTCTGCCTGTATTACGGTCTTTAGAACAAGACTTCTTAGCAATTTTTTGAAAAGCATCTACAAGGTTTTGTATTATATGATGACTTGTTTCTACAATTTGGATTGTTTTAATGCCTAAAATTATCCCAACAACAGTCAAACTTCTATATTTTAACAAAGATAAAAATAATCGACATTTAGCAAAGATCAATTTTGGTTCAAAATATTCTGAATGATTTTATAAGAGGATAATGAATAGTATGGTTAGGTAAGATACCTTCAAGTGATGGTAGAACAGTTTCATTGACCTGAATGCATTTAGGAGTTCTTCTCCATGCAATGCTCAATCTAGGTAGGGACAATGAACCTTTATTTTGGGACTCTCGACATCTCCTCGTTGTGGAGTTAACAATGTTGCAATTCTTTCCCCTTCAATCACTAGCGAATCAACTATGGGAGGATAGCGACATGGTATTGTCTAGTTTCTAGAACATTTGATTGTCGAACAAGATATTACACCACAATACCTTCTTCACCACAATTTTGCTTCTGTATGTCAGACTTAAGGCTATAAATTTTAGAGTCTAGGCATCCAAAAAGGGTGAAATATGTAAAGAACAATTGGGGTTAGCTACAATAGTTTCAGAGTTGTCTCTGTCTAGCTTCTTAACCGTTCTCAATTTTTATATCACGCCCAATGGCTGCCCATGAACGCTCAAGTTCCTCGGTAGTATCAGCTAATGGTATCGAAAAGGTTTAAAGAGAGGTTGGTTTGATCTAAGAGACCAGGATCTATGTTGGGTTGTCCGAGTGACACGAGAGGTTGTACTAAATTGCAAGTAAACATTCATTAAAGACACATATGAGAAATGATAAGAAAATGTGAAACAACAAGAAACACATAACTCAACTTAGGGTCCTAACCTACATAGGTAGATCATCATATCTTCGATGTAATAAAGGTCAATATTAATGCCTTTCAATAAAATAGAATAAGGCGTATGTAAGAAGACCTACTAGAAGCTGCTTCTTCTAGAAGGATCTTCCTCTAGATGTTTCCTTGATAGACATATTTAGTATAATATATTCTAGGGTATGAAAAACCCTAGCTTGAGATTATTGTACTGTAGCTACCGGCCAATCGGAGGTTTCCTCTAAGAGTTCATGAACATTTCTTTTGAATCAAAGTGTTATTTCAAGGTTAATTCTTATATAATTTCGTAAGCTATTGCAGATTGCGTCGGCTATATTACTAATATTCTACCATTTCTAGCATTTTATTTCGTCGCATATACTTTTTATATCCGGTATATTACAAGTGTAATGAGCACTTTCCTTGGTAGAAATTGTGGGAATTTTTTCCAGTAGAGATATTATCTTGCTGCCTTTGCCACAAAGATCCGGCTGCTACTTGCATAAACCCACACGGCTAGGGATTCATACATGCAAGAAATACAAGTGGTTCTTGCGTACATCCTCATAAAACTTTGTAACCCTTGTTGGTACCCCTTGAGTGGTAGTGCACGCACAACACATGTGTATGGATCGCCCTAGATTAAGCCATCTTTGATAAATTATCTATCACTTGACTTCTATAGTGCCACCGAACACCACTCGTGAAGATAATTCTAGCACTGGTAGCTCCGTAGTACGACTAAGGGTACCATCTATCCTCCTTAGTTATTTCCATGATATATTACCCTGAGATATTGGGATGAGTACTACTATTGGACCCCACATGTATATCAGAGAGCTATAGAATAGGGAAAACCCTTGTTTGTAGAACCCTTGAATACCTAACCTTTGGGGGACAGAAATATAAACAAATTAAAACAGACAAGATATATTCTCACACAACTATGTTCAAGTTGCCAAGTAAATACACATTTCTTTCTATTTAATCATTTGGGGATTTCATTGTCGTAGTATTCTTCATACCGAAGTATAACTCTGCAGGTGTAAAAAAAAAAAGTCTGGAAATTTTTTCACCATTATTTGAGACCTAGTCCATTGGATTCATCTCTTCACCCTTATCACATTCATCCATATCATTTTTTGGAAAAAAATTTGACCCCGCCTGCCCTTTTCAGTTCATCCATCCTCATGGCCCATACCCGTAGCCAAAACCTGGAAACTCACTTCAACACCTTGCAATCTGGTTTCCTCGAGATCCAAAAAGATGTGAAACAACTCAGTGCTATCGTTGCCTCCATCGATTCATCCATCAATACAACCATAAATACAACCATGCAGTCCTCAATGGAGGAAGTCAAACAAGAACTGACCACCCAACTTGAATCTTTCTTTGCATCACTCTGCATCAAACTGAAGATCCCTATAGATGACCCTTTCTCTGATGCATCTCCAAAGACTGAAGGTGAACATTCCTCCCATTCCTATACCTTTCAACCCCATCACTTTCAACGTGCCCTACGCCTTCCGCAAGTGGATGTGACCAAATTTGATGGCTCGGACCCCACTGGTTGGGTCACCCAAATGGAACATTATTTCTCTTTATACAACATTACAGATGACTTGGCCAAACTCCAATATGGTGTTCTCCATCTAGATCAAGAACATTGGCAATGGTGGCAATGGAGAAAAACTTCCCTTCAAGGGTATATTGCTTGGACCCAATTTGTGACAGAGCTTTATGAACGCTTTGACATTGACACCAACCATTTTGGCCATTTGACAAAGTTGAAACAATCAAGAACAGTAGATGACTTCATAGCTACCTTTGAGCACCTGGCTTTTCGAACAAAGGGCATGACTGATGCTTTCTTTTGAGAATGTTTTATTAGTGGCCTCAAGGAGGAGATTTGGGCCCATGTCCTCATGGCTAGACCTTCGAGTTGGGTGGAGGCTACTAAAAAAGATAAAGAAGCACAACAAGTGGTATCCTCTCAAAACTGTAAACCCTCCTTTATCCCTCGCCCTAAACCAATAAATCCCACTACTCCCTCTTCCCCATTAAAGATCCAAAAATTGACCAGGGATAAAATGGCTGAATGCCAACTCAAAGGCCTTTGTTATAATTGTGATGACAAATATTTTTCGGGCGACAAGTGTAAGGAACAAAA
>SNQJ01S0305113.1:0-10179 GCA_010110895.2 Picea sitchensis | reverse complement strand
CCTCAATAGGGATTAACCTAATAATAAAAATAATAATAATGACATGATTAATCCACAATGGGGATTTAATCCAATAACAAAATAATGAGAATGCTCTTCGCAGTTACATTATTTCAACACCAAGCTCTATTCCTTGCTCTCTACTTTCTTTCCATGCACAAAAACTAAATGTGTAAAACTTTTGTAGTTGCCCATATGAAATTTCCTCTCTTTGGATTACTTGTTTGACTCACACACTTCCCCAAGATGATTGTACTCAACCCCCATGTGATCAATAACTATGGGATGTTACCACTCACACTCACCCTCTTACATGTATTCAATGATTGGCTTTGAGAACACTCAATCATAAATTAGAAGGTTCACATACCAATAGCAAATTTAAGAAAAAGGGTTGAATTAATATACATGGGTAATCTCCCCTTTGGACCCCCTCTTAGGCACTCCCCTCTCTTGCGTATTAATTCAACCCCCATATGTTTCCATGTCCCCTTAGCAGTTGGCATCACATTTTATTATTAAAACATAGAAATACAATTCACATATTACATCGTTTTGGCAATAGCCACACATTATATCTACATAAGCATTAATTAAATTGGGGATTATAGTGGGGATGTTACATGGACTACATTGAACTATGGTTACATAATTCCTTGATCAAAATAATTGAGCCATATCAGCAAAAAGTAGTTACTATCGTTAGGGCACCTCCAGCTGAGCAGCCTACAAAAGAGACTTCAACAAGCAAATGAAGAATTTGGTTTTTCCATCATAGTAATTAAAGTATTCATATAATTAAACGTTTACTTCATTTTCTTCTCAGTTAGCAGTCATCCAAGCTTTTATGTTTCATGATTTGTGAAAAACAAAGGTCGATTCCTAATTGTCTCTTCTTTGTTTCTTCCAAATCTTTCTTTTATTATTGTTCCATGGGAGCCCCATCCAAATTTGTTTAGGACAAATGCATTTACTTTAACGAATATTACAAACTTTTATAAAACATTTGTATATTTTTTTAGGTTCCTCAGATAACTATTCGGGTCACATGTCTAGTGATTTCTCTAACTTTGAGTTTTAAGCATGAGATTTCAAGAATGTGTCTATCAAAATCTCTTTGAGTTTTGATTACAAAATCATGTTAAGTTCTCTGCAAATGTGGTCCCTATTTCTTATTATGTCCAATGATGTGTTCTACTTTGATTATGCTATGATGGAAATGGAGTCATTTAATATTTCTCATTTTAATGGTTTACTGTCTTGTATAATATCTTTATTGTGAATATTCTTTTATGAATATGTCTGATCCTTTCTCGGACATTTTTATGTGTGAATATTTATTCCCTTAAAATTTTGATCTTTTAAAGCATTCCCTGTAAATTTGTATCATATTAAAAGAAGAGTACCACCTCTCTAAAAATATAGGAGGATGTATCCTCGTGATGTTATCATTAAAACCCTGAACATTCTTTCAGATCAACACTCTTATGGGTGTGAGACCTCTGGATGGCCACAATTATAGAACAATGACTTAACTTTTCTTCTACTTATCAACCATTGAGTGTCGACAAACATGTTCCAAACTTCCACCTCCAGGATGCCCTCTTGTGCTATTTGTTACCACACTAAGTCGCCTTGGGTCTTTTAGTTTGTTTTTAACATTTTTAAAAGCCTTAGATTCTTATTTTTTCTTTAAAATAAATTCTTCATCCCTTTAATGTTATGTTTGATAGGACCCCTTTGGATGACTAAACCTTTGATTCATAGCTCATGTGTTGATCATCAATTCGATTTTTGATCCTTAAACCCTTTTTAGCTCATGGTCTATTCTTTATG
This sequence comes from Picea sitchensis, assembly GCA_010110895.2. Lineage (NCBI taxonomy): Eukaryota > Viridiplantae > Streptophyta > Pinopsida > Pinales > Pinaceae > Picea > Picea sitchensis. Next base: position 8,343 of record SNQJ01S0305113.1, on the reverse strand, counting down.
TCCCCTCTCGTGATTCATCCCTAGGTTGATACCTCCCATGATCAGGCTGATGTGACACACCTCTCTCCTCACTCATGACCTCACATGCATGCCTCATCATCCCCACTTACTTGTCCAATCATTTTTTTTATTTGGAAACGCTACCCACTTAGCAGGAAGTTCCGTAGCGCCTGTCACATTTATCATTCATCCACTCCAAGTCATGATTGCCACGACTGATACCGTGTCCCTTGTTTTCAATGCCAGAAGTTGGTTGAAGTGCTTTCAAAAGATCTTTCATTTATGATCCTTGGTAACGGTTTCTAAATTTGAAAATTTCAGCGGTGTTGCGCTGTGTAAGTTTGTCAGTTCCGATCAGGCGGCCGCATGTCAACTAAATCCAATGTTGTGAGAGATTTCAGGGCCGAAGTTTCCTCAATCTCATCCTAATATCATGTTGAGGGTCTCAACAGATGTCGACTTCATAGGTATCCTATGCAACCTCCTTTGCATATTAATTTTCACAGGAGATTTGTGCTCGGGTTTCAGTTTGTTAATCTTGCAGGGTAATGAGGGAGCCATATTTCCATACCTATAAACATCCTTGCTCGTGTCCATGGTCTAATTATTGTTGTTTTTTATAGCCTTTGAAAGTCGCAAGCCTGCAATAGCCTATCCTACGTGTATGTGTTGCGCTACACAGAGGTGTTGCTCAAACCTTCTCTAATTATTATTTGCTTCCTTTCATCCTGTACAAAGAGTTATTTTGGGATTACCTCTTCACAGTCTACACTCTGAAAGCCTGTATAAGTATGAAGGTCCATTTCTCATAGTCAAGCTCGTTTTTTAAGCACTGTTAATTTGGAGGGCCATCTTTGTGCATTTGAAACCTGAATTGAAGCTTTCTGGTCAATAGCATCCCTTAAGCCTCTTAAGAACCCTCATTTTGAGTCATGGAGACCCCTCAGTCGAAGAAAGCACACAAAGGTGGCAAGATAGTTCAAACAGAACCTGTGGACATGCACCTTTTTGACACATAACCCATGGCAAGGGAGATGTTTTGAAGAGAAGGATGCCTCTCTTTCTGCCAGAACATGCAGAGAGGCCACCCAAAAGTAGCAAAACAATTTACATTCAATTTTGATGGCAAGAAAACCAGAGTTGGAGATTTGGAATTTGAGGTAACTGAAGCCTCCATATCAGCTGCAACAGGGATCCCCATTTCATGTGAAAATTGGTTCAAGGCCATGGTATTGAGTTCACACTTCATTAAATATCTCTTCAATCCTGAATATCGAACCAATGAGTTATCTAAGAGTATGCCAAGGAATCAGTTGATCAACCAGTTTGACAGAATGTTGAAAATCATACAGAGATATTTTAGTTGTGAAGGGAGATTTAACACCTTGTAGCATTACCACATAAGGTTGTTGTTACATTTTACTGGTAAGGTTCAGATGAATGTTCCTTATTACCTGCTGAGAAGTATAGGTAAAATGTCAGATAGGGCGCAAGCCAAATCTAAGGATGTGGATTCTAGTCTTTTCCACTCTAGACTTATTAGGATGCTTGTCTCTGAAGAGTTGGGAAAGAAAGAGATTTCCTGGGAGCATTTTTTGGTTACTTCTCACTTCAAACTAGACCCAACACCTACTCCCCAATCACAGATCGCAGGTCCTTCATAACCTACCAGTACTAAATCATGGATCATCAAGAAGAGAAAGGGCAGAGCCCCTGTTTCAAAGATCAATAAGCATGTCAGGGAAGTTGAGGAGGAAGTATGTCCTTCTCCACACAGAGATTTCTCACCACCACCTCCACCAGGGTTAGAAGAAGTTCCTTCTTCTACTAAGGTGACATCTAAAAAAGGGAAGAAGTTTCTCTTTCCCTCTCCTCCTCCAGCAGTTGAAATCAAGGGTAATAGACCTTTCACTAGGTCATCAATCCATAAGGAGGTTTTTCAAGAGCATCCTTTGACAGAAGCCATTGTTCTAAAGAAGAAAGAAAAAAGCATTAAAAGGCTTGTGGGGGAGAAATCTGAAACCCTTTCTCAAAGGAAGAGGAGAAAAGATAGTTTGCATTCTACTAAAGACAAGCAGGAAACCCCTGTACAAAAGGGAAAGGAGAAATATTCTAAAATACCCTTGCAAACGAAAGATGAAACCTTTGAGAGAAGCATTGAGAAGCCTATGGTAAGAAAGGATGAAACCCTTGTGCAGAGAGGGAAGAATAAAGGTAGAGTCAACAAGGAACCTGATGAGACAGACAAGACACTTCCCATGAAGAAGGAAGAGGGGTCTAAGGAGAAGCCCATTGAGACTGAGGATGCCACTGTCCCTCCTGACAGCCAAGCCTACAAAATACTTATCAAGCAGCTTAGGGATGCAAGGAGAGAAATAGCTCATCTCAAAGCAAAAGACAAGGTCCACTTGGCTCAGATGAATGAGCTCATGATTGGCTACAACCATACCCTAGACTTGGCAAGGTTCACAGCGAGAAAGGCTCTGCCTCTTCGTAAACAGTTGAAGAATCTTTACAAACTGAACAAAGGCTTTCAGTCTCAGAATAGGAAGATAAAGGCAAATCTTAGACACTTGCAAGATGAGGCAGCTCAAAGAAATTTACAAGTGTTGGTATAAGCTGCCATTGAAAATGATAAACCATCAGCTAAGGAAAGCTTAGCTACACTGAATAAGCCTGCCATCTTTTGAGCCAATTGAAGATACTCTTTCCACCAGAAAGAGTGTGAGGCTAAGTGTTAAAATGACAAAGTAGCTGGTAGTGGTAAACCCCATTTTTTGAGAATTGTTCCTTTTTGGGAAGGTTAACTGATATGCACATATTAGTTTTTCCACCTATACAGGCTTCTATGTGTTTAGTTATATGAATTTTAAACTTTTTCTAAGTGCTAGATTCACTCAGTGGTAAAGGCACCTAAGTAGAATGATTTTGTCATCATGGAAGGACACAAATTGTTCTGCACATGTTCAAGAGTCAAAGACGTTGTGTTTTGGCATAGCTACCCAAACCTGTATGCAGATGTGGCGTAAGTGGCGTTGTGTAAAGGCGTTGTGTAATATTTCACAGAGCGCAGAATTGGCATATAGGCGCTACCCACAGGCGCTACGTAATATTTAGCATGGAGCAGGTTTACACACAGACGCTACACAAGGGCGCTACCTACAGGTGCTACTCAATATTGCAACAAAGGAAAAATGTTGGCACAGATATGCATCACAGTGATGCTACCTACAGGTGCAACCTTCTCTCCTTGTTCCATTTTAGGGGGCGCTACACAGAGTTTCTACCCAAGGGATTTTCCAGCAAACACCGGGGATCTAGGAAGACTAAGCCAACAGTTTTGGATAAGTTAACGATGGAGTAAATGACAGAAGTAGCAGTTGGCATTCAGAGGACAACTACAGGCTCCAAAGGGACACATGGAAAAACAAGAGTTGAGCAGCAAAAGAGGATCAAAGCAGTTAGAAGCATGATTGGATTATTCACCAACACTTCCCTGTTTTATAGCATAGGTTGTTATCTTAGTTGTTAGAATAAATAAATGTTTAGAGATTTTTAAGGAAAAGAGGCCAGCTCGTACCTCTAGTTGTTGCCTCCCTTTCTTGTTATAAATAGATAGATCAATTGCTTTAGCAGGTTTGGATGGTTGAGCAAGGCTCCCTAAACTGTAATATTTTGGATAACTGTGATCTAGTGTGTACTAGACTTAAGACATTTTTACTAATATAAATCGGCTTCTATTTCAGACTATCTGCTTCTAATGCTAAATGTTCATATTTGAATGCTTCATATGGATAATTGTGGTAATGATATGATGGATGTTTGATCATTTTATTGTCATGGTGTTTATTTAGCTCCTTAGTTTCTGATTTCAAGAAGATCTTGTTTTAAGAAACTTTCTTCCTTAGGCTCTTGTGGACCTAATGTTTGCAGTAGCCCTCACATTCCTCTCATTCAAGTCTTCTTTCTATCCACATTTACTCCCAAACTAATGGTTGAAGTTAGTCAAGACCTTATTTGCTGGTACATGTTAGCCCTGTTTCTGAGTTTGGATATTATCATTTTGAGTTTTTCCATTCAACCTTTCAAAAAACACTCATACTTTCACATATAATCTGATGGGTACTAGGCTTACGTTCCTTGCAATCAGAAGGTGACTCCTAGTGCTAACATTATCTAGGACATCTTTGTGTTCCTTCAAGTGAATGTGAAAAGCTAATTTGGGAGGCACATTACAGTCGGGTGGCAGGGCACTTCGGTGTGGAGAAGACAGTTGCAGTATTTCAAAATCATTTCTACTAGCCAAAGCTTTGACAAGACGTCGATCGATATATTAGGTTCATAGGACATTGATCGGTATATCAGGTCATGCACTGCAAGTGCCATCATTAAGTCGTCCATAAAGAAGTAGGGGTTGTACATTCCTATACCTGCCCCAGACAAGCCTTAGGAGTCTCTCTCCATGGAATACATGTCAAGTTTTCCCTCCACTAAACATGGTCACAATTGCGTTTTTGTGGTTGTCAATCAATTATGTAAGATGGCCATTTTGACACCATGTAAAAAGAGTATCATAGTGGAGGCCACTACTAGGCTCTTATTTGAGCGAGTTTGGGTTCATTTTGGGCTACCACAGACCATTATTTTAGATAGGGACAGCAGATTCCTCGATACTTTCTAGTCCAACCTAGGGTCTCTGATGGACACCAAGATGACCAAATCCATTGCCTTTCAACCCAAAACAAATGGGAAAACGGAAGTGGTCAACAAATGATTGTGCATATATTGTGCATGTACAAATCCAAGCATCCACGTACATGGGATGGGAGTCTTCCATATGTTCAACATAGATATAACAAATCCCTTCACAACTCCATTGGCCACAAACCTTTTCAGGTCTGCTTAGGGTTCCATCCACTGGCCCCCATTGATGTAGCTCTACCCATTCCATCTTCCCCAAAAAATTCCTCCCACACTCAGACCAAGGCAAACAGAGTAGCGAAAATTTTTAAACGGATCCAGCACCTCCAACACAAGTTCATGATATCTTAGAGAAGGCCAATGCCAAGTATAAGCAGCAACATGACCAACATTGATTTCCTCACAAGTTTCAAGTTGGTGATTCAACAAAAGTTTCCCCATCTCCTCACGGAACCTGACGCAATGGGGACCATTTCTTCCTAGGGGGAGACTAATCTTGGTGGATATCGGCAGCCACTCACTTTTTCCACTCACTCATCACAGTTCTCCATCTTGGTCATTTTTGTTCTGATTTTTGGGTCCTAAACGTTTGGGGTTGTTTTGAGACCCTAAAATTGTTTTTTGGTCATTCGGGGGCCTAGGGATGCCATGGCATTCCCAATCCCTACCAATAATTGTACTTATCGATTATATATTTCCAATGAGCTGCTAAATGCCCCAAATGGATATTGTATGCAAAATTTGTGCCCTCAAGAAGTCGATGCATCAACTAACCACCTCGGGGCCTGCAAATCTTTTGGTGCTTCACCTCCTAGGTTTAGGGTAGTGGACCTTTGGAGTTCTTGATTTATGTTAAAGGTCATTCTTGCGGCCCATTCTATGATCTTTTTTTGAATGAGCGTAGCCAAAATCTCTTTCTCTTCAAAGATAAGCTACCACCATTTTAGCCAAATTGTGTTCTACAGTATTATATTATTTTATTCATTAATAGAAGTTTAGTTTCACTGTATTGTTGCACTCTATTTTTTTTTTGTGTTTCATTTTGTTCTCAAGATAATATGGATCAGTGGATTTCCTAGTCTTGCTAGGATCAATTGCTTCCTAGTATGGAAACAATTGCCTGCTACTGCACATGCTTGCACAACACTCCATCTTCGGAATAATGTCAATCGAATGACAATATTTTGTGTGCAACACATCCTCATGAATTATCCAACCTTTGTTTACCTCCCAACTACTCCAATTGTTCACTCATTAGTAAGTTGGTTCATGCACTATTGATTCATTCTTCAACTACGTTGCAATGAATGAAATGTCATCCCATGCTTGAGATCCTTCTCCACTCTCTCTTGCTTCCACCAAACAATTGTCCATTTCATTGGTGAAGGCTAAGTCTTTGCACTTTCCTCATCGGTGTGCTTCTGCGATTTTCCACAAGAAGGATAGGGTGTTGTTCATGGCCTTTTCCTCTCTGCCATCGAAACCTAGGATTTCATGCTTGACTCTCTATTCAGCGAAAATGGGGCTTATGATTACTTTCCTTCTCTTGCCTAGACCTTGTCCTTCATAGCCCATCTGCGTTAAAAATTTCAATCCAATATCGTCAGTATGTTTTTCAAATTCACCAAGTTGTTTTTGAGAAATGTCTACAAAAAGTGAGCTTATCAGAGTTGTCTTAGTCATGGTGCTAGCTTCGATAATGGCAATGGAAGTTGGCTTTGCTTCACTATGCTCTTGGATAATTGCTTCGAGCTTTACCAATGCTGCATCCTTCTCTACCACCTCTTGTTGTAGTTGAGTCATCATCTGAGTCAACCTATCCTCATGTCAAATGTCCAACTAGATGACCTTCTCTCCCAAGTGTACAAGTTTAACTCTATTATTCTCCCAATCTTCCATAACCACGGTGAGGGAGTCTTGGCATTCAACAAATTGTTTCTTTAGCAATGGCAATAGTCTTGTTGAGCTCTCAAGGTTCTTCTCCATCGCTTCCACCCTTTGGTTAAACATTTGGACATGTTCCTTCAAGTGTTTGTTCTCTTCTTGAAGCTGAGCATTTATGGCTTGTGGGTCTTCCAGCCTCTCTCTGTTTGTTTTACCCATATTGAATCTGCTTTCATTTAAAAGTACTAGTAGTTGCATCGCGATCAAGAATTCAACTGTTCTGATATAATGTGATATATAAACAAGGGACTTATATCCCACTCACTTCACCAACACGAATACTTTGTGGAATTAACTTTATGTTCTTTGTTCCTAGTCTTGGGCAGAGATATCAGTCTTCGGAATGGCTACAAGGCATGTGTCCTTGTCGCAGTTATGAGTGCAACTACTTTGCAAAACTACTCGGGATTGGTGATATGGCATGATCTTTAGTGTAACTTGCACATGAGCAACCAATTAATAATGCCAATAAGAAACAAGACTTTGAGTTGGTTTCTCTATCGTTTGTCACTAGGCAGGCACATAGAAATTGGCTATGTTTATCTACTTCAAACCTTGCTCTTACTCTTAAGGTATGAGAAGACGGTTTTTTGTTTGCACTACTCTATTTCCGAGCCAAATCTCTTCACATATACTATGTATTGTGAAGTGCAACCATAATAGTTCTGCTTAGCATCAACTCAACCCAACCTCTTCATTAACTAATGAACCGGTGCTTTGATCGAATGAGTGAATAGCTTCAACGGTAAAGGAGTCTATGCAAACAATAAATAAACTAGGTTGCTCAACGACCAACCTTTGTTTATCATGCAACTACTCTCAAGCTTTACATACCAATGGCATACATGGTTTAATTGTCATTCATTCAATTGGTGAAGTAGTCACTTCCAAGTTCCCAGTGAAGCCAAATGTATTGGAAGCTAGACATGCCAAATCGCATCAAACTACATATGTTAACCACTCGAGGAAAGATCAATTCAAGAAAATTTGTATTGCACTTCAAAATTGTATTCATCAATGTTCAAATGACAAAGATGACATCTATTTCCATTGTCCAACTCGCACATCAATGCCCAACAAATATTGTACAATACACGACCTTGGATGGAGAGAGGCATATGGCCTATACATACTCGTATTGCCTCAAGAGGGATAAGTTTACAGCATCTAGCCTCACTTGGGATCACTCTACTGCATACGACATCAACAACATGAAATACACAATGTACAAGTTGGCTTTGTGATGCCAAGGATCTACTTCAATTCAATGATTTTTTATTATATTGTTCCTTGCAATTAGATTTAGAAACTCTACTATTAATTTGCAATGTCTATCTCATAACAACCTTTAATCTTGAATCCTAGAGTAAGATGAGCAGTGGGCATTACAAAGCTATTGAATGCTTCAATTGCTCATGGAGAATGAAATTCTAAGTAAACTCAACATTACAACTAGGAATTCTTCGTTAGCTCTAATGACACACATAGAACAACATATTAACCGTAAATAAGAGTAGCATATAAATCACGAATAAGAGAAATCTTATTGTAAATAAAATCAATCACATAATGGGGGTGCCATCTATGCCTGCATAGCTAGTGCCTTTACGGATAAACCTCCATCTATAACCTCCACCCACAAATAAAAAAGTGGAGATATAAACGCATATCGGTTTAAAAGGGGCCAATGGATAAGAT
>SNQJ01S0305111.1:0-10179 GCA_010110895.2 Picea sitchensis | reverse complement strand
ATTTAAAATCCATATTTTCCACTTTGTGACGCATATTTCCTCTTCTCACTATTGTCTCCTCTTGACTTTTTATGGGGTAGCCCTTGGTTGGTTAGACCCTTGGGGATGTATTTCGATGATCACATGGGAGCAATCATCTTTTAGGTGGAGACATGAAGACACATATTTAGAAGACTTTGTGGATGGACTGAAGGGGGAGGCCGATGCTTTTCCTTTGTCTTGCACAGGTTGTGGGATATCAGTTTTTAATCTTTTCCTGGCGTGCAAGGATTGTATTGGCGAAACAACATGGGAAATTTGAGCATTGGGATTAAAAGGTGGTGGTAAAGGCCATGTGGGGGAACAGGAAGGGCGGGAAAATTATGTGGAGGTTGAAATGGGGGTCTGTCAGGTCGGGGATGCAATATACCATGGCCAACCAAACTAAAAAACCTAGCTTTAAACAGTTGATTCAACGCTTGCAGATCAACATCAAAGTGAATAGAAAATCGAGGCCTTTTATAACCTCCCTGCCAGTTACCTCTGCCTCTATTATTTCGTCCATTACTGCCCTTGCTGAAAAAACTCTTCTTGTAGAAATATTTAACCATTCATGAAAAGTTCTTAATAACTCATACATGAAAGTCTACTTAAATAAATCAAGTGTTGGATCTATTATTTACTACATGACACATGCAATCCATCCACAAATTATTCCATTTATTAATTGCCACACGAACAAGGAATTGATAGGGTCATTAGGAGTATGGAGGGATTGTATTTAGCGTAAAGTGATATCATGGAGGGGGAAATATTTACGAATATTGTTCAAGCAATCAACAAAAAAAATCAACTGTGTATCTAAACATATCTTAGAATACCAATCATCAATTAATGCCACTTGATTTCTTCCATTGCCATACAAACCTTTCCTTAAAAATGAGTAACAACAAAACAAGGAGTGAAAAATGCAATTGGGATAATGAGGGGAGTGTATGTTGCATAAAATGGTATAATGGAAAGGAATCCCATGGATATTGTTCTATTAATATATCAAACAATTCCATATTCGCCATTAGTTAACAATCACCACCTATTACTGTTTCAAAACTAAACAACACCCTGTTTCCCCAAAAAAACATTCCAAAATTGGTGTTTCTTTTCAAGGTTGCTCATTTGCCTTAGAAATTTCTTTGCACATCAACCAATTTATATTTTATTTCCCAAGAATTATTTCACAATAATAATACTGCGTGTATATAATAGAGCCTAAGAGTGAACAACATCGTAGTAATCACATCCAACACAACAAATAGTCGAGGAAAAGATAGAATGTGATCCATGATATAATCACCAGTATATTTTAAATAGCCACAGGGTTCCACGAAGTGGCCCCAAAAGAGATCCCTTAGTATAGAATAATTCAAAATTGAAACTTCAAATAACAATGCTCCTAAAATTCCTTTCATTCTGGTTCACAAAACTTCATTCAATGCATATGTAATTCATCCACAGAGGTATTCCTTTCATACAAAATCACACACATAGTAGGTCGTATCCCTTAAATAATTATTTTTCAATGTTGTCATCACCCCAATATCTCCAAAGGACAGACCGTATTACCAAACAAATGAGTGGGCTTAACATTATTTCCATCTTTGCACAACAAATAATAAATTAAACCCATGACCAAAAATGAGCACAAACAGTTCCTTTATTAAATATTGGGTTGGCCACCTCCACAATAATTTCCAATACACAAGATTCAATGCATAACAGTGAAGAGTAATACAGTGAGGGGGACAAGATGACCAAAATGAGGGTTTAGCCAAAAGGAGCAAGAGAATATTAATACTTCTAAAAAAATTCACATTTGTATTCACAGAGATGTTACAAGGATGTGGGCACAATGGGCACAAGGACTAATAACTTAAATGACAAGCAGAGTATCCATATAAGCCACGGGTAAGGAGAAATGATACGCTTAAGGAATAGACCCAAAACAAGAAACTAAAGGCAAGGCAGACCCACAAGTTTCCTCAACTGTATTCTTCCCCACTACTAAAGCATGAATATCATATATAGTAAGAGACATCCACACAACGTTTCATTTCACATGGTTCAAATACAACGCCACAGAGACCAACACTTAACCACTAATCCATACACAGACAAAATTTCCATATATCATATCTTTGGAAATGCACAGACAGCAAGCAAACTCAAGAGACAACTGTTGACTTAATTAAAGAGCAGAGTGAAATATTCATGGATGGAGCAAAAAGAAACCCATACTTGTGTAAAAATTGCTAAGGAGAAACAACCAAACATGTATACCTCTTCCACGGCTGAACAATGTGAAGCAACAACAACCAACAAGAGCAAATGAAAAATGAATAGGGCGACGGGCTCGAGGAGGGTTAGAGTGACGTGCATTTAATGCACGTCGTATCTACATTCATCCATAGTCAGTACGAGAAATCTAACATACAACACATCTACCACTAACTCCAAATCAATTTAATGCAAGTCGAATACACCACCATTTCCCTAAGTCTCCAACTTAACAAATGCACCAACATTTGTTTAAAACTCCAATGTGGCATATATCAAATACTTGCTAGGGATACCATGTTTAACCTTACTTTCAATTCAAACAATGTGTGTAATCCTTGTAGCATGAAATCACCATATCACACATATACTTAAACATGGAGTTTAGGTCATGTTCTCAAACTAAATGTAACATAATAATACTTGTGAGTGTTATATAAAAACAACACCATTCCCTTTTAAATAATATCACCCATAAAATCATTTGATCAATTATTTTAGTAGAGACTTTAATGCAAATAAACTGTAGAGCTCATCTCATCCAACTCATAAGAACATAAAGCATAAGTGTTGTCTCTTCTTCATAGTCACACGAGGGGTCCCACCTATTAGTATATTATTAAATATAATTAAATCATGAGGCGTTGCAATCATTTGCAAGTAGGTGCCCTATGTTGTGCTTTTGGACGTCATCACACACGTGTGAGCATAACTGTACGAACAGTTCATATAGTTCGTATAGTCACACATGTGCATGAGTAGATACAGGCCGCACGTATGATTTCCTTGAAAGGTACAGTAGTTTATACCGTTGATTTCAATATTCATATGGCTAACGTCAATAGGTCATACAAGTGGTTGCAACAGATTCGTGGGAAGAGGAAATTTTTGGGATTTTGTTGAAGTTTGGTTTGTTGATTTTCTGATTTTGAAGGACATGGTTGTCCTCGAATTTTTGGTAAATTTGTGTTAGGTGGAAGGGTTGGTTTTTCCCTTAGAATTTTTGAATTTAACAAATTCACATAATACAAAAATTATGTCTTAAATGTGTGGATGACTTATCCCTAATCTTGATTGTTTCTGCTACTATAATTTTTAGTCAATAATTTCAGTGTAAAATTGTTCAGTGATAACAACTATGGTTTATTGTTAAATCACTGGGAAGTAATTTTCAGACCTAAAATTGTTCGCATAAGGTTGCATGTGAAAATTGACATGGTATTAGAGTTGAGGCTTTGAATAGAAGGGGATCATCTTGAGACACATTTTTTCTACAACACTGGAAGATTGTTTTTCTTGTTCTGGGCAGATCACCATGGTGAACACTTTGAATATTGAGGATAGCTTGGAAGGGGAAACTAACTTTCAGGCTTGGAAGGATAGGGTTATCTTTTTATTGGAAGAGTATGACCTCAAGGATTATGGTGAGGGTGTGGTTTCAAGTCCTACTGATTCGTAGGAATTGGCAGCTCACAAGAAGAAGGAAGTGAATACCAAGCAGGTGTTGCTAGAATCCGTAAAGGATCACTTGATTCCTTACATTATTGAGAAGACAAGAATACAGGTAGGAATTTGTATTTGAAGCACCAACTTCAAATTATTAATATGTTTGTTGAGGAAAATATATGAAATGATCTTACTCAAGCATTATCATATTTTGCTTGGCTAAAGAAAAATAGACGAGAATGTCACCCTAGGTTTATAGACATAAAAATAAAATCCCAACTCACAAGTATTGATTACAAGTGCTTAGGCTAGTCTTTTTTTACAAATAAAAGCTTGCTGGAAATTCATTTTAATGTGATTTTCTGAATATAATAGTTGCTGAAATAAATGTAGAGACAAAAGTAAAGACACCAAGATGGTAATCAAGATAGATGAGACATAAAGCAATCCTTTATTTTATTCCAATTCACCAAAGAGTCATTCTTTTTACAAAATTTCATGCAGAAATTTCAAACCAAAGTCAAACTTAGACATCCCGGATGGAACATACAAAAGGACCTCTAACAGAAAATAAAAAATTGAACTCTAAAAGCTAGATCAAGTTGTCACAGGTTGTTTCCCACTCGAATATGCACAATAGCCTTTGTCAATCATGAAAACTAATTCAGAAACATACAAGTCTACACAAGCTATCAAAGATAGCTCAACACCTCTTAAAAACAAGTGTCTGAATGATGTAATTCAACCCTAAATCTTGTTGTCTACAATAAGACCCTTCTATCATAAAAAAGAATTAGGCTTGTTATAAATCAAGGAATGAATGAAAACGGAACTATCTCAGCATAAACTCAAAGAGCAAACCTTAGTATGATTTTCCTTCTATCCTCCTATGTTCCTCCCTTTCCTTTTGGCTTTAAGAAAATTAGAATTGGTTGAAGTAGTTGAACTACCTGTTTAGTTAAGTTAATTAAAAACTCAACCAAGTTTTTAGTTAAGGGGGGGAAGTAATAAATCATAATAAGGGTTTTAAATAAATAACAAATAGTAGGTGGGAGCCCTTGTGACTCCCTTTAGCTATTAACAATCATAACATAACTAGTTAATTAAGCAAAACACCCCTCCTTGTGACTCCCATCATCACATTAACATTTGAAAAATTATCTCATTGATATTTGAAATTATTTTCAAAAAATATATTACTCATATATCCAAAGAAAACATGTTGTCCAAAACTTCTGAAGTCAACTATCATCAACAATAAATAAAATAAAACTCAAAAACCATATTTTCCACTCTGAGATGCAATCTTTCCTTGATTGTTGTTGTCACCCTTTGATCTCTCTAAATTTTCCTTTGGCTGTGCTGAGCCTTAAGGCCTAATCTCGTTGATCACGTGAGAACAATCATCCCTCAAATGCATCTGGGAGGACACAGATTTATCAGATCCATTGGATGGTGAGGAAGGGGAAGCAATGGGTTTTCCTTTGTCAAGGGCATGGTGGGCCTCAATTTTCAACCTTTTCCTAGCATGAGAGGAATGAACTGGAGAGTGGACAGGTGCAACTTGGACAATTTGTTTAATAGGCGGGGGAGAAGGTAAGGACAAATTGGTCCAGCCACGATGTTGGGAGACTGTCGGGTGGACAATCTCTTGCCATCCGTCATTTTAGGGAACCTTAGGTGGCAATGAGACATGAGAGGGAAAAAGAATACCAGGGGCTTATGGAGCTTGGAAGGGAGGCATTTCAAGCCTAGGTTGGACCACTCCTTGCCCAATCCAATTGAAAAATATGGCATGAAACAACTGGAGTCAGCGTCAAAGTGTATGGAGAATCTTGGCCTTCTTGGGCCTCTGTTTCAATTACCTCTCCCTCGGTTGCCTCTACCATGGATGCCTCGGCTAGAGAATCTCATTCCTGCATGCATGATTGATTAGAAAATATTCCTTTACAAACATACATGAAAACTCCTTAAAAATATGAAATAGACTTTGGCTCAACAACATATCAGACTCATGCAATCCAATCCATATAAATTGTTTAATTGTTGTCAATGAGCAGGGGGTGAACAAAAGGTCCTAGGATATGTGAGAGGTTTGTATTGAGAGAAACATGATATAATGAGGGGGAAGAGAAACATTGTTACTGCTCAAAGACTTCACACAATCAACTGTAATGCAAACCAAAGAGAATATCATTGTGATCCAACCAAGAAATTGCGACTTCAAACTGCTTCAATACAAAATTCTTCTTGATTGTAATTAAATTTTAAGAACTCGGAGTGAAAAATGGATGTGGGAAGGTGAGGGGGTTGTAATTAGTGAAAAGAAAAATAATGGTAGGTAAAGAGAGCAGGTATTGTTCATAAAATTAATTAAGTAATCCATATCAATGTAAAAGATCTGACACCAACCAAAATGATCAGTGTACCAAAAGAACAACTACTGTGTAAAATTTAAACAATTATGTGCATTAACTTTCTCATTGTTCCCGGTCAATCTGTAACATAGTGTCATCAAAACAAGACAATATGCATTCCACAACAACCTGTAGAGGAGATTTGTTCTTCTCATTTATCCATTTAATGTTTTAAAACAATTTCCAAATGAATACACAATCAATTATTTCCACTCTGTTCAACGCCAACTTATCAACCACTTCCCACGAATTATTTCAATCATCAAATATAGACACAAAAATCATGCCCAATATCGTCCTCTAATTCATTTAATAATTAGATTCTAGTGAAATTATACTATCACAGATCTTGTGTTTATCTCTACTAGGAAACATGATATTCATGAATACACAATGGACAGCCAAAAACAACCATCAAGATTTTAAATATAAAGAACTTGACTTGCCATTTAAACTCACAGACAACAATCACCATTCAACACATACTATGTTGTGGAATACACAGACATTCGACAAAAACGCAAGAGCACTTCCATGATTGCACAGGTTCAATCACCTTGAATCTAACATCCACAATGTTGGGATATCAATTCAATACAACGAGGCAGCAACAACATGCACAATTTCATCTCACAAATTGATAAATTTAACAAAACCATATGTTTAAAAAACCCGTGACCCTTTCTGATAGCGCATTCAATATAATATCCATAACATATACAGTGGATGGCCATGCCATGATTACCACGATTACAATATCCCCATTCGACAATTTAAAACACACAATCGCAATAATTATTAACTCAACCTATCATGTTGTAGGAACGCCACACATACCCATGCATCACGCATGAAGCATCATTGTGCATTAACCAATTGTAAACTAATGTCGGGTTAACAATTCAACAATTTCAATGTAAGAGAGAGCGACTGTGCATTCAATCCAATTCTCCAATAAACCAAATTACAATGACGAGTTTATCAATTTGATTGTCATAATAACTAATAAATTGACTAAATACCACAACCAACACCATGGTCAACATAATCAACAGAGACGAACCCGAAATCGAACATTGTTGACAATACACCACCAATCCATAACAACCAACACTCGGACTTGAGAAATCAAGTGTTTTCTCTATGGACCAACACAGGGAGAATAGAGTCAATTCCTCTCATCAGTGAAAACCTCTGAGACCAATGGTGCACACACAAGGTATATCCCAATGAGATTCCAGAGAGGGTAATAGTTCACGAGATAGGAGAGACTCTGAACAGAGGAGCGAAGGGTATAACCCTCATGGCTCTCCCAATCAACCAACTAACCACGTTGAGATAAAATAGAGCCGAGAAAATAAATATCACCCATTGCGCAATCATCAGTAGCATGAACAAACCCATACCCAAGTGAAACAATGTGCGGCGACACAAGGCGTTTCAAAACTAGTAAACCCCATAATAGCCAAAGACTAGTTATGGTGATACAAATGCATGGAGACAACCAACCACTCTAGACCAAATGAAACCCTCCAACTAAAACCAGCAAGGATGAAAGAGAGACTCTATGGCTGCTAACACTCAGAACGACCAATAACACTATGACTTCAAACATTATCGCAATGAAAACCACCAACAATTCATTCCAAAAAAAATATCACAAATTTACACAGTTTCCAACTTAAGGAAATCATAGACCCATACATCTCAAGCCAATGTCTATTTCATAACCAGAGTAGAATCATGGATGGAGAAAAGACATACCTGTAACCAAAAGCACCTTAAAAACGTGAGCTTGTTCAAGCGTTTATTCCTCTGCTTGAAAGTCGGAGCTTAACCACAGCAAAACATAGTTGAATAATAGCCCGACTAGGGTGGCGGCCAGTGGAAGGAGTAAGGGTGACATGTATTAAATGCACATCGCCTCCACCTTCCAATCATTCAATTTCCCAGTACATGCCAGCCCATTAATCCATTAACCATTTAATTAAACCGTGCATTGGAATTAGCATCTATCACTTTTCAAACGCGCCACCCACATCATATCTTACAATTCCAACTATACGATAATGCATATTAACCATGTCTTTGCATAACTCAATAAATCACATAGCTATTAAATTGTTAGCTAGGATTATCAATGATCATTTCAATTTCAATGCATGTAGAGTAGTATATTAGCATAGTCTAGTTCCTTCCTTTTGCATTTTGTTACATTGCTTTTATTTCTTTCCCACTGGTCTTATATATTATTACTAACATGTCTCTTGTGCAGGTTTCCCAGTAATGGATCCAAGAACAGATAGCAATGATAACAATGGATAACATAGGAAGTCGTAACATAAAATTTGAGCATAGAGCAGCAGAAAAAACACATAACATGCCTTATCCATTACCCAGTTGTCGTAATTAGAACCAACACATAATAGGCCTTATCCATCGCCAATAAAAAAAAGATTCCATCAACCATGTAAGCAGTGCCAAGCAGTAGCATAAACATGAAATAAGAACCAGATCTGATCTCCCAATCTACAAGGGGGTCCCACCTACTAGTATTATTTATCTTGTTAGCTTATAATAATAGGCTTTAGCAATACTTTGCGGGCAAAACCTCGTTGCGATTTTAATCATCAACAAACTGGGGACTCCATAGGGAAATTTGTTTTCAACAGATTTAGAACTCAGAACTCATGGTTTCGCAAACTGAGAACAACATTTTAAGAAGATATAACCAAGAAGATTATACAAAAGGGGGAAGTGAATGGATTTAATGGAAAAATGACCAGGAATTCGGGAATCACTCGTGAAAAGTGTTAAGTGTGAGGGCTTTTACCACTGTGTGCATAATCATTCAACCAGGATCGAATCTTATCTTCAAGGATAAAAAAATGGACTTTCTCTCTTAATTTATCAAATGGACGAAGAAAAGGAAAGTGGAAGCGGGAGATAACCCCCAAAAAAAAAAAATAGACAGCAGTGGATGTAGATAACAAATTCAAGGGCGCTTTCAGGGGAAACATTGTAACAGTTGTGCAAGCTTGATTGTTATTGACTAACAATGCTTTGCAGGAGTGTCACTATGGCAGAACTGATCCAACACCTTATTTTGACCAAATTAACTAAAAGATGGTAGGAAAAAAACATGACATAAGTAAAATTGTGAGTTTAAAACAACAACAATAAAATGACAGAAACGCAAAAGCAGTGGGAAAATTTTAAAACAAAAAGCAGAAGTAAAACTACTGTAAAGCAGAAAAAAATAGCGAAAAACTGAAAAGCAGAGCTAGACTACTAGTATACAGAAAATCCAAACAACATTAGAACCTTTCATGTTGGTCCCTCGTAATGTTTCAAGCGAGACCGTTAGTGTTGTAGGAAAACAATTGCTCTTGTAATTCCTTTAGAATGTAAGAGTTAGTATCTAGGAAAAAAGAAATTTCGAAAGGACCCATAAATAACACTTGGAACTTTGAGGTAATTATCAACCCCTTAATGTGTATGATTAGATCATCAAGGTAGATATGGATACTGATCAATTCATCAAGAGTTGTGTGTATAGGTATTTTAAAAGTGGTACTTGCATCAGGTAAGCCAGAAAACAGGCATTTATAATTCATGGTACCCTAATTAGTGATAAGAGCGGTTTTGCGAACATATTCCCCTTTTCCCTTGATTTTACTATAACCCAAAAAATTGTCAAGTAAGGGCCTCATATGTGACCTTACAACCTACTGCAGAAATATTTCCATATTGAGAGGAGGAAAGGGATTTCTCATAATATCCTGAATGAAAGTGTGAAAATTAATGCAGGTTCTAATATGATAAGTGGTCTTCGAAACAAGTACCCAATTGGAAACCCATTCAGGGTAGACTGGAAAAATAATTCCATCCTGTAATGTTCCTGACTTGGCTAGTCTAGGAAACGTTGCTAATGTGTGTGTAGGATCAAAGGTTTACAACATATAAATGATCATACAAATAATAAATGCGACAAAGGACTGCA
>SNQJ01S0305110.1:0-10179 GCA_010110895.2 Picea sitchensis | reverse complement strand
TCATCGATATCATCATCAAGAACAAGCACATTGTCTCCTACTCCTGGTTCATATTCTCTGTCTTCTTCATATGTCGACCCATATTCTTCCTGCCTAGCTCTAGTACATCATCTTCATCTTCAATATCATATTCATACTATAAATATCTTTATCGGGCTTCCTCTCTGATCATATCTAACAACAAATGACCAATCTCTTACTCGAACCTTGGAGTAAAAGACTTGCTCTGTTGATTGACTTGGAAAAACATAGCCACATTGTTTTTTCAAACAACTTGTTTTAATCATCTAATCTGCTACGTTGAATAATAGCTCTTTCCTCATCATGTTCATGCATTCGTGAATCCTATACCATTTGACATCAAACTAAACTAATTTGAAGGAATTCAAAGTCACACTCAATTATATCATTCAAAAACCCATAGTATCTATTTTCTAGATTCTTCAGGATGTCTCACACTCATAGAGGAAACATTAGTGACTTGGAATAATGCAGTTATCCCAATATCTCAAGTTTTTTCCTGGTTTCATCAAATTGCTTGATGCGAAATTTATGACCACATTGCACCACATAGCCTTGTGGTGTTTCAACCGCAATATGTCGACATGTAAATATGCATTATTTCATCATTGAATAAACAAATTTATATAATTTGGAAAAGTAGCATATGAAGGAAACACATCTACAGCTATTGATATAATATAATATAAAATAACTCAATAAAATGGGTGAATTTGCTCTTCCATCTTTCAAACACTATGCTAAATCTATTTCCCTCGCTGCAACATCGAAATTCCATTATAACGAGCTTCTTAACCAATTCAGATAGTTCTTTCCCTGATAACCTACCACCATGACGTCTTTACATCTATCAATCCATAACTTCATATCCAAATTCGCATTATTCGGTAATGTATAAATGTAATGCATCCTAATCTTCGGGAAAGCAAATCGACAGATCATTAAAATCACAATTCACCAATATTAAATATTAGTTATTGGTAACCATGGTAAATAATAATAAATGATGAAAGAATAAATATTAAATGAGTATAATCATATACACAACAAAACGCGAAATTAATATTTATTAAAAATATCCACATTTTAATTAAATCTCACTTTCTTCATTGTACCTTTCTCCAACAACGCTTCCCTTTCAAATTTTTGATGGAGTTCATCCCAAATGCGATCCACTTCATGCATAGCTTGTGTCGCCTAATTTAGGAAGATACCGACTAATCTACACCATGGATTCATATACCATATATCCCTCTCCCATAGAACCCTCAGGACATGCACTTTGCCTAACCAAAGCCTTCAATTATTTCAAGTGCCTCTCCACCATCCACATTGACCTTGTGTGTACAAATACACACATTTCAATATCCTCTCTAACTCTGGTGTATGAGGCAATGTTCTCAGGCATTGAAAAATGATGGAGGTAGATATTTCCATTTGGCCACATTAGCCGAGGAATTTCTTCTTCCAATACTTTATAGCATCTTGCTAGATTTCTTTCAATGACAATCATATACATCATATGACGCTAGGGAAGAAAATAGCATTGCTTCAACAAACATAAATACATATTACATTACAAGCAAAACACATGTCATCAAGTACAACAAAAATTTGATTTTTTTTTGCATATATTGCAAAATACTTACCTCATGTATTTTCCAAGGTTCATATTAACTTTGTTTGGATATCAGTCAAAGTCGCTTGGGGATGAGATAGAGGTAGAACGCATCGCGAACAATAAAAATGAATCGCTACTTGTTCAAACTATACAAAAAAATAAAAATATCAAAAAACTCACACGGCCAATATATAAATATGGATACTTAATTGATTAATTACCTTAACGAAGGTATGCTAATCATGTGTTTTTACCCACCAAATTCAATTCCTTCTTCAGTTAAGATACTTTTGTTTGAAGAAAAACCCGTGGGGAATTTAATTTTTTGAATAACCTCATTTACACCATTGATTTGTTGTTTTGTTAATAACCATGGAAGGTTATTTTGACCTTACTTGTTATTTTATCGGATCAAATTTTGCATTGCATGATTGGATTCCCCAATGTCATTAAGCAAATTTTACAATTTTTTCTTTTATTTCATCTGCTTCATCTATGATTCGCTTTTCCATAATGTTTCTATTACATTATTTTTGATATGCATTGTATCAAATAATGAACTATTTTTAGGTCCTATAGTAAGGCAACCTCATGCTGAATTGAGGGATAACATTTCATTCCTCGTGGAAGTTTCACATCAATGCATTGACGACCTTTATGAAACATAAACAAATTAAAACAAAAAAAAAAAAAAAAAACTATTTATCAAATGTGGTAAAATAAACAATAATTAAAAATAAAATTTCAAACAGATTCCATTTATTTATACATAAACAAAATGCATTCTCGAGGATTAATTTCACATAAGGACAACCTATAGTACAGGTGTCATTCTTGTGGTTTTAGTCCAGTCTCTAGTTTCTATTGAAAGATCTTTTTTCAGTAGTACGTTACTTATGGTTCTTAGAAAGGAGTTTCTATACTCATCAAACACCTCCTTTCCTAAACTTTTTGACCGATGAGATTTCACCTTAGGACCACAAAAAACTGGACATGCAATTCTACTCCCTTTGTTTAGAAGACCTCGCAATGATGATTAATATCATTATTAATATATATACTTAAATGATTATTTAAACAACATGCATGATATAATCAATTAATTATATACTATGCAAGCTCAATATGGTGGAATGTTACATACCACAAAAAATGTGTTAGTCCTGGCATCATGAATTGTCCATAAATTATTCCACCACATTGAAATCTCTTCTGCCCAATTAGTTTACAAATGTCATAGTGATGCCTCCCATAACTTTAGTAGCTCGTCGATAAGAGGCTCGACATACACATTCATATCTTAACTTGGTACTTACCTAATTGTTTGAAATTACACGAGATTACTACCATGGTATGTATATATAATGCAGAAATAACAAATAAAAAATATGTTATACAAAAAAAGAGAAACATGAAAAAATTTTAAATTCAAAATTAATGTAAATAAATAATTGAATAATCATTGTCAACATTATGTGCTCTCTTATTGACATCCAAGGAGGAATGTTATTTCTTATAAAAAAAATAGCCATAATCGGTAAACACACTAAAGCTCTCCAAATGGATTAACACCGCCATTGCCAATGAAAGCCTAACATTACTAGGTTCATCTGTAAATTCTGGCAATTTTGAAGCAATTTCCTTAAATGCACAAGATCCATATATTCAAGAACAATTTCATCTTCAATTTTCTTCGCGGCATGGTAATCCATAAATCGGTGGGCGGTGCTTTTGACACTGGAATAACACAGAATGGAATTATGGTCATGTCTAAGAACCTTTCTAGGACCATTTTGTTTCTGATTGGTCTGATATCATCAGACATCACATACCGATACCTTGCTGCACGATGTTGTCCATAATATAGCATATGATCATCGACATGATCATACTTTGATACTCCATTCCAATGTCTTCATAATGGCATGAAAACCTCTATATGTTTGAGGTAAAACATTTGACGAGGGTAACAAAAAATTCACCTAACAATCTAAAACATAAAAATAAATAGTTAATGTAAAGAATAGGGATTATAAATTAACATTGCATTTTATTTTACACATTAATTAACACTCAAAAACAGGAATAGTCAACCTTTTATGTAGATGCTAAGTAACATTTTACATACCTAGGATCCGTGGTTTCATACAAGTGCTAGACAAATGATTCAGAACTTCAAAGTTCACAAACATCAATGTAGTGGAGAGAATATTTTACCTTGACCCTTTATATAAAGTCATTTATCTAAGCCTTTTCAATCAAAGGATCACTGTAAATACCATCGCTATTGTCCCCATGATTCTCATCTAGATGATGGAATAAGTCTTGAATCATTTGATTTGTTCAATAACTTGAACTATGTTATTATTGTCATCTTACCAAGTGGAATTCATTAACTTGATCTCTTCATTATCCGCCTAAGTTCTTTCATTCTGTACTACAACATCATTTCAAGTACTAATTTGCGCTTTGCAGTTAGAGGGCAAATCTAACTTATAATTACAAACAACGGCGAAAATTAGTGCATGCATAAAACATTACAAAATTTGAGAATATAAATGTCATTAAAACAAATAATGACTGGCATACCACCGGACGATATTCATTTGATCCCCCACCAATGTGCCCCATATTTTCTACAATGTTTTAGAAGCCGCTGCTATTAAACTCTTTCTGGACGCTTCAGACAACAATTTTGCAAGGAAACAACATTTCATCACACCCTTTTCACCCTCTTTACCTTTTTTCCCAGCCTCTAATGTTTCCTCACATTCTTCCATAATGCACTTATATTGAAACAAATATCTATTTTTGTTCGCCGAGAAGATCCGTAAACCCTTTTTGAAGCGTCGCTATTATAGCAAACTTTAATCGCAACATCCGTCAAACGCAACATATTTATAGATTTTGTAATGTCGCAATTCCGACGTAAAAACGTTCTAAGTGACTGTTGGTATTTTGATTTGGTGAACATACTAAGGTGACCGCTGGAGGGGAAAACCTAGTTTCACTTAATGTCGCAATTGCGACATACATTTCACAAATGTGGCAAGAGATGTTCCAGCTGGAAAACGGGCAAGAGCCACTTAACGCGGGCAAGCAGAACGACGTGCGAACGCATAATTGTGACAACTGCCACAAACGTGGCAAGAGAGACGCTCCTGCTGGAAAACGGGCGGGCGAAGAGCCACGTGCTAACGTGCGGGCATCGACGCACGCGGGCGGCAATTCAAGTGACATACATCTTCACAAACGTATTAAGAGAGACGCTCCGCAGGAAAACGTGGCAAGAGAGACGCTCCAAGGAAAACGCAGAGCGACGTTAATGGCAAGACTGAATGCTTAACGCAGAAGAGAGACTCCACAACGGCAAGTTGTTTATCGCATTCGGGCAACATGATTTTTTTTATAAATTTATTTTGCATAATATGGACAATTTTGTCCATAACGCAAAATAAAACGTCGTAATTTTACAATATGTAGTAGTGCTACCATTGGTTTGTTGCCATGTCTTCTATCATATCTAAACACTTTTTAGAATGATGGGTATATGAAATTAAAGTAGTTTAGAGTATTTTTGTTTTATTGAATGAATGCTCTGAGCCGTGGTGTGATAAATGCTAAAATGAGGTACACATCTCCCCCTTTCTGCTTGCTTGGAAGGCATAAAGGTACACATCTCCCTCTTTTTTTTCTTAGTGTTATAGATGCTTCAATTATCCTTGAATATGTTCAGACGTGCCTACTGGATTTTTAGTATTAAGACTAAATTTGTTTTTGAGCAATATGGATGGGTCATGGAGCTTTGATCGTTGGTGGGGGAGGAAACTAAGGCCTCAGGCTGTAATTAAATATTATGGGCCCTAGGGCCTACATGAGCAAGGCCTCAAATCACCACAAAGGACCTTCCTGGAGATCTTAGGGCTCGAGTCAAGATATGGGTGCTAGTAGGAGGTTTTCTGTATAGTGGGGATGGGTCTTGATTCAACCATGGTTAGGGGAGGAAATCGAAGCCTTAATCTCAAAAGGAAGCTTCTAAGGATTGAGGACCATGAATGAGGCTTCCTGATTCACCACAATACACCTTTCTATGGGATATTTGGCCTTTGAGTGGGGATATGGGTGCCATGAAGAGGTTATG
Source organism: Picea sitchensis (assembly GCA_010110895.2). Lineage (NCBI taxonomy): Eukaryota > Viridiplantae > Streptophyta > Pinopsida > Pinales > Pinaceae > Picea > Picea sitchensis. Next base: position 4,396 of record SNQJ01S0305110.1, on the reverse strand, counting down.
AGTAACAAGAATGGGTCTTGGGGCTTTGAGTGTGGCTACAAGAGGAAACCCTGGACTTAGGCCATATAGGGAGCTCATAGGGCACAAGAGCCATGAAAGAGTCCTCAAACTAGAGATTACCTCCCTTGGGATTATTTGTTTTCAAGTGGGGATAAGGGATGACATTAGGAGATTTGGCACTAAGGATGGGTTTATGGGACCTCGACTACGGTCGGGGGAGGAAACCCATGCCTTAGGCCCTATATGAAGTTTCTAGGGTACACAAGCAACAAAAGAGTCTTTGAACCGCTAGAAACAACCTCCCTTGAAAATATTTCTCCTTTGAGTGGTGATATTGCCATTAAGAGGTTTTTAGCACAAGGGATGGATCTTAGGGCCTTGAACATGCTGTAGGAAGGAAACCTTGATCTTAACCCTAAAATAAACTTCTTACCACCTTTTGCATTAGATCCAAATAATAATTTTGATCTCTCCATCATGATTTTTCTCACTTTATTATTTCATAAGTTGAAATTTTGTGAGATCTAAATAATAACCATTAGTGCTAATTACTTTACCATTAAAATACAAATTTATTTTTACTTTATTTTATATATATTAAATTTAATCATTCTTTCTTTAAAATAAATATAAACACATATAAAAATAATAATCAACATTTCTTCCAACTACGTTATAGAATGTGTTATTATCTAAACTCTCTCAACATAATTATAGTTCATGAACAAAAATTGCAACCTACCTTAGTGTAGGTATCTTGTTGATAGGTGCCCATAACCCGCATATATCGATTCACTTTTATTATCCTCTATGGCCCATGCTTAGGGCACGTGGACTCTTTTGGAAAAGGTGGAAGCCAAAGGAATATTATCTATGGAAGTGATCATTATTGCGGGGGATATGAACTTTACTACTAGCTCAGAAGAAGGCTGGGGTGTTGGAGCCCTAAGCAATCCACTGGCCAGATTTTTCAAGGATCTGTTTGCAAATCATCACTTAGTGGATATACAACTTGCAGATTTAGCGACAACTCATAAATGGAAAGAGTAGTGGGCAAGAGAATACGGTATGGATGGATAGAGTCTATGTCTTTGAAGCACTTCTCGAAGACGGTGTAAGGTATAGATCGTGGGTTGAACATCCATATATTTCGGACCATGCTCCAGTTTTATTCCAAATGGATTATGGTCAAAAGGATATAACATACCCATTTAAATTCAATCAGGGATGTTTGCGGGAAGAGTCTTTTGGGTTGTTAGTCAGATCAGTTTGGTGTGAACAATAGGTTTTGGGAGTGGAAGGAGAACAAAGCAGATTGGTCTGAAAGCTAAAAAAGATAAAATCCTGGGTCAAAGAGTGGATTACAGAAAATAAAAATATGGATAAAAGAATTATATAAAATTTAGAATTGGAGATTACTTTGCTCATAAAACAAAGGAGGGTTCCACGTGTTAACTCAGATTTGGATACATGACTAAAACAATTAGAAGCAGACCCGAACCGATTGCTAATGGAAGAGGAGGAATGTTGGTGCCTAAAGAGTAGGGCGACATGGAAACAATGCGGGGACAAAAACTCAAAGTTATTTCATAACTTTGCTAGTTATCAACGCAATAAAAAACACCTGTGGGAAATTAAGAATGATCAACAAAGAGGTATTTAAGAAGGAAGCAAAGAGGTATTTCAATACTTTTTATTAAGAATCCACTCAAAATGTGATTTTGGAACAAGTTGATCTAGTGAGGAAGTTTCTGCGCATGGTAACGGATGAGAAAATCACCCTAATTGAAGCAGCTATAATGAAGGAGGAGGTTCTTAGAGTTTTAAAAGGTTTAGAAAAAAAAAGAAAAAAGTTTAAATTAATTATTGACCAAGAATTTATATTTCCTTTTGATTTGGTAGAAAATGATTTATTGGAGGCTATTGAAGAAGCACAAATTAGGGGTGAAGTCAATCATAATTTAAATTCAACTTTGTTGTTCTACATCGGTTATAAAATCTAACTTGCAACTTTGGAGACTCGACGATTTCTCTATGCAACCTCTCGCTACAAGATAATATCCAAAATAATTACAAAAGAATCGTGACCGATTTTGTCCCCGTGACTCATCGTGAGGAGCAATTTGGCTTCCTCGGCGCGCATAAATTATTGATGCAATAGGAACTGCCAAGGAATGCCTTCATAGCATCAAGGAAAAAAAGCTACAGGCCTTAATTCTAAAAAATCGACTTAAAGAAAGCATATGGCAATATCAGCTGGGATTTTCTTAGACTGGTATTAATCCAGAGTGGCTTTGGCTGCCAATGACCAGGTGGATCATGGGATGTATCACATATGCAACCTTTGTTGTCCTAATCAATGGAGAGCCATCATAATTCTTTCACAGCGAGAAGGGACTCAGGCAGGGATGCCCTTTGTCACCATTGTTATTCATTTTAATAATGGAAGGGCTGAGTTTTTCTATGAAAGAAAGCCAAGGTAAAGGATTATTAATAGGTATCAAAGTTTCACGAACTATGAAGATCCTACTCTTACTATTTGTCGATGACATCCTCATATTGACTGAAGAATCCATTGAGGAATGGAAGGAAATTAACAGGGTGCTGGAGTTGTTTTGTCATGCGACGGGTCTCCAAATAAATCAACAAAAAACCACATTTCATCACTATGGAGTGCAACAACAGGTTTCGAAGGCTTTAAAATATCTCTTTAATTACAACGGCGGCATGATTTAAAGGTTTTAGGTATTTAGGATACTTTTAAAAGATGGGTAGGTATACTACAGAGGATTGGTAGTGGATGATTGATAAATTTGAAAGGATGGATATGAGACATCGCGTAAATAACCGCTGTCTTTAGGGGGACGTTTAGTATTGATCAAATAAGTCCTTGAAAGTCAACCAGTTTACTAGTTGGCACTTTCAAATCTGCCTCCTCAAATATTTTCAAAGTGAATCCGCCAATTGGTCTTCGCTTCTCTCGTTAGAGGTAAAAGAAGAAATGTATACATTTTAGCACTGGCACCATTACCGCCCAAGCAATTTGGGGGATGTGGTTTGAGGAACCTCACAGATTTCAGTAGAGCGATAGTGGAAAATACACTCTGGAGGGTGTTAAAGCACGAAGGATTATGGCACTGGGTAATAATTTCAAAATATCTCCCCTTTGTTTCCGTGGAGAGGTGGTTCCGCACAGTCATTATTTCAGAATTAAAAGGTTCACAAACATGGATTTACTTATTAAAATCCTTTCATCTACTCATGCACTGGTTGGCTTGGAGGCCGGGGTCGGGTTGGTCCATCCTGATAGGAAATGATTACATTTTGGGTTTGGGAGTCGAGGAGCTTCTATCGGTGGACTTAGTTACAGTATTAAATAAAAAAGGTTATTATTACATTTTCCAGGTTCTTCGTGATCTAGGTATTGGTATGGTTTGTTCAAATTAGATAACTGGCGAGGAGTTGGGTCTCACTAGTCCCTTGTACATTGAATGGAATCGCTACAGATGTGCTCTAATCAACTCGGGAGTGATGCTGCATGAAAGACCAGATGATCTGATCTGGACCAGAGGTGAACAGTCGAGGCACATAACTATCAAGAATGTGTATATGGCAGTGGAGAAACTGAAATGGAAACAAACCATTTGAGGGTGGAGGAAGGCGATCTGGTCATGGGAATGTGCCCCTAAAATTAAACTCTTCTTTTGGTTGGCTGCAGAGGAACGCATACTATCCTAGAACAATTTACAAAGGAGAGGCTTCACCGGCCCGGGTATCTGTTCCTTATGTAAGAAGCATGGTGAGTCTACTAAACACATCCTAGTGGATTTCGACTTTACCTTTGAATTCTAGGAGAAGATCAATTTACACATAAACTTCATGGGTACTTGGGCTGGCCATGATTTAGAGGACTGTTTCAGGAGGTGGTTGCCAAAGAATTCTTCACTTACGACTCTACCGACGCTTACCTGTTGGTATATATGGAAGGAGCGAAATATGGTCATCTTCGAAGACAAAGTTCCTTTGGTGCAGAGGGTGGTGTATCTGGTACTTTCAGCTCAGAGGGAAGACAAGTTTAAACAGAGGATGGTTGTTCGACAATTGGATATACATAGTTCGCTATATATCCATTGGGTGGTTTAAAAGATTGTGGTGGCCAAGGCTGTGCCCAATACCGGAGCAGTGGCATAATAAAATCTGATCTTGGCGGTTATAAATGGACTCCTGAATATTGGACAGGAACAAATACCGTGGCTAAAATGGTAGGCATGGGCCCTCTCACTTAAGGTTCCGACTCAACTATTCAAACTTTACACAAGGAGACTCCAAAATAATTATTGATTGGCTGAGTGGTAAGGGCGATCTAAATGTTGTTTCCTTGGATGGCTGGAAGTTG
>SNQJ01S0305107.1:0-10179 GCA_010110895.2 Picea sitchensis | reverse complement strand
GACATAGACAATATATTTTCCCTGATCTGTATTTCTTTGTATGTGATGTATTTGTGCTATGTTAGTTGTCATGGACTGGAATATAGAACCGATACCACTGCAACACTTTATCTAGATTGATCAGTGGTTACATTATGAATGTAAGCGAGTGATTGGATCTGGTAGGTGAGGGATTGAAGAGGTTGTTGCATCATTTTGCAATTGTCCTAGTTAGGAACAGAGGAATTTTTCCCCATAAGAAAAGGGGAGGCAGGGGAAGGTTTTCATATGAATTATTTATTACAGCTGCTACCATTCTGAGTATTTCAGTAGGGGAAGGTTTTCATATGCATTATTTATTTCATCTGCTACCATTCTGAGTATTTAAGCAGTCTTTTTTAAAACTCTTCAAAGCTGAATTTCTCCCAACATTTTCAAACTTTGTATGAGATGATGTTGAATTGTAATTAAAACCTATGTTTCCTTTATAATTTATCAAGTCACTATCTATGCATGTAGATGTTCTGTTGATAAAAAAATTATCTTTAAAATAAGACTAAAAATCTTTGAGCATTAAAGGATGATGACCAGTGTGCAGACCTTGTTTGTCTAAACACACAAACTCTGCAATTTTTGTTGTTGAAATGTCCCTACATAGAAATCATTCCAATTACTAATAATAAAACAAATTATTATACCCATCCATTCATATGGATGTTGTAGGAATGATTCAAGTCAAATCATACAGAGTTGGAGGGCATTTTAATGGAAAATACAAACACGTGTATGCTCCAAAATATTAGTAAAATGTATCACTATAAATGAAGGCGAATTGATACTCCCAACATGCAAACAAGGGAATTCGACGCATAATGGACAACATGTGTCTGTAGGATGAATTATTCAATGTTCAATAAAGTATCCACACCAAGTTTTAGTCACATGGGAGTGTGGGAAGCGCTGTGGGGTATATCAATGATTGTAGCCAACCAATAGAGGGTTGTTAATTTGGTGTACATAGCCTACTCTAGAGTTAGCATACTCCGATTGAACACCATTAATAAATATTTGTAGAAATAAGTACACTAATTTGTGGTTGTGACATTTAGAGATTGAACACCATTAATACAAATTAATAAATATTTTTAGAAATATGTACACTAATCTATGGTTGTGTAATGATTACATTTACAGATTGAACACCATTAATAAATATTTGTAGAAATACATACACTAATATGTGGTTGTGTAGGTTTACGTTTAATAACCCTTCTAGTAGTACGCTAAAGTAGACACTATTGTACATGAGTAAACTTGCAATTAAGATGTCGACACCAACTCCAGGCCATGACAATAATTGTCACAACTCAACAAGGCACAATGTGAAGGCTTACAGATCTCTCTATGGATTAAATCAATTATTTTATTTTGCAGTGCCTTGGATTTTTCCTCTACTGAATTAATTGTTGTTACAAATGCAACTTTGAAATGTTTATTTTGGTTTTTCAATTAAGACGTTCAATTAAAATTCTGAAAAGTTGTCTGTGTTCAAAAATAAAAGATGTTTAGATTAGTTTTGCAATAAAGTCATCGACACCAACTCCAAGCCATGACAATAATGGATCCATTCAGAAATGGAAATGTTTAGATTCTTTTTACAATTAAGGTGTTGACAACAACTCCAATTGTAATTCTAAAAAGTTGGCTCAGTTCAGAAATGAAATATGTTTAGATTGGTTTTCCAATTTTCCAATGCAGATCGGAAACGAGTTCTACACAGACTTTTGAAGTAGTTGTTTTGTAAGCCTTGAAGGAATTTTTGTACTAGCTATTAAGCAACCTAGGTCTATCAGTTCCAGAAGCTACTACTTTACGGTGGCTGTTGGCCAATGTTTTTCATATAAAATGTTCTGAATGTACATATTTTTCTAAATTCATAGTTAAGGAATTGGAGCTTACCGAGTAAGAAAACACTATATCAGGAATTGGAGCTTACCGAGTAAGAAAACACAAGCATTTCACATGTTGATGATTCATGAACACAATAAAATTCATCAATTGTTCATCCATGAAATTTTAAGGAGAAAGGCATTTATATAATTGTCACGGGAGACAATTCTTTTGTCATACTTTAGAGCATCTGCACGAGCAACAACTCTAACTTCTGTCTTCTAGGTTCTCTTTTTATGGATAACTTCCAAAGAAGCACCGACAATAGACCTAGAGTAAGGCTTGTTTCTTGTACATCTCCTCTTCTTTACTTGCTCAGCATGAATGTCCTAGTGATGGGAATAACAAGAGGTGAGTGCACATGCATAACCCAATACACAAAATCTGCAACATATAGCCATAAAAATTGACCGGTTGAACTTCTTGTGTTGTTTCCGGTATATTACAGTCCAGGTAATCTTGGATGGCTTTAGGCGATTGTGGAAATACCTCTTACATTTGGAATTGACAAGTAAGAATACCTGTGAATTTCCAAGGAAAAATAATTGAGAATTGAAACTATTAAATGTTTCACCAGAAAAGCGTAGTAATCCATGTGGTCAACAAAGATGGAGGCATAATCCATAGTATATAATAATGTTACCTTCACTGGTGATGCTAATTCAATATAGGAACCGTCTTTGTACACCTAGGGGTCCTTGTTACATCATGATTTGGGAACACAACCGTTCAACCAACGACCAAGACTTGCTCACAGAGAATCAAATTAATTTTTTTGGACTTCCTTGTATACTAGTGACCCACTAAATATTTTTCTGTGCAATTCATAAACTATGACTATAACACATAAAATGTTTGGGACACTTGCAGATCATATGGCCTCTAATATCTATATCGGTTCCAAAGAAATGCTAGTTCTCTACTGCAGCTTTTGACTATAATAAATTTTAGTCATTATGACAGTATCTTTAGCTTCAATTTTTAGTCAATGCACTTTGTGGTCTCAACAAGTAGGCCAATTTGTTTAACTATTTTAACTTTTAGGATTGAATTCCCCTGGAAAGAACATTTTTTTAGCAAACCTTGCATAAACTCCTTTCATGAAGAATTTTGTGAATGAAATGACATCCAGGTTTCCTCTTGTTTCTCTAAGTTAGCTCATGTGGGCATTTTCCAAGGGTGTTTTTTAAGTTCCATTCTTAATTTGGACCCATTCTAAACTATTTGCGTTGTGCTCCAGAAGGCTTGTAGGTGTAATAAAAGAAAGGGATACTAACGTCAATGTAACATCCCGCTCAGGCGCACTGAGAGAACTTATTATTTGAGGACACTTGCTCGCAAGTGATCTGGACTTTTATGATATTAATACATTTATGCTTGATTATGATGCATTATGATAGACGACATGATGTTTTACTACTTGAGGTAGACAGGTGCTACTGACTCAGTTTTGTTGAGTGTGCAGGGTTTTGGACCTTGAGGGTGCAGAGGCATCGGTGGAACCCCTTGGACTCCGGATTGAGTCAGGGAGTGTGTTAATTCGGTTGATTTATTTACCATGATATTTTATTTATTTGATGATATGTTGTTGACATGTTCTGACATGATGGTTGATGATGCAGGCTGACGAAAGCTTGCCGACCAGACTCACATATGGAGTAAAGGGGCCACACACGATTTCCAGAGAGGTTGAGGGAGAGGTGTGGAAAATAGCCCTGCCACAGCCTACTAGCACTCTCGCCATGGCTCGAACTATAGGTTAACTATTACCTAGTTCGAGAGGATCCACGACGCCGTGAGGGAAGACTGTGACAGTCCCTCACGATGATTCTAAGGGGCACGCAATAAGGCAGGGGCCTTATTCCTTAGAGCCCTTAGTCTCCCACAAGTTCACCTAGCGGAGTGTTGACTCCAGGGGTTATAGATGTCTACCAAACAGTCAAGTCGGTGAGTGACACCCTTGGAGCACGTGGTGCATCCTGAAGGGCACGTCGCGCAAAAGAAACACAAGTTGGCGAGTGGCACCCTTGGAGCATGTCGCGCAACAGAAGAAAATGAGGCGAGTGGCACCCTTGGAGCACGTAGTGCGTCCTGAAGGGCACGTCGCATTGTTGGTGATGATGAGACGAACCTAGATGACCCTGAGACCTTAACGCCTTAAGAAATTATCAAAACGACTCCCCTAATTGATCGTCACCCAGTTCAAATCTAAACCTAAAATTTAAAACATCTCTAAAATAAAATCTTGATTAGCCTTAAGAAAATACCCTACACAAATAAACATAAGGGCGTAAACTAAAACCCTCCTAAGTATTAGTTAAAGTCTTCTTAAAATAAAAGGGGGTAAAGTGAAGAGAGGGAAAAATTGATTAAAACATGTGGTTTTAATTGTGAAAAGGAATAAAAATTTAAAAAACATGTGAGAGTATAAAAGTAATGAATTTAAAAATATAGAAAAGATTAATTAGCGCATTTATCTTTTTGGTCTTAAAACAAAAAGGGGAAAGGAATAAATAATAGAAATAGGGAAACTTGTAATAAAGGAAACATAATAAAGGAAAGTAGGGGACATAGGGTAAAAAGAAAAAGGAATCAACAATTAAGGACTTTCTAAAATGAACTAAAATTAGCAACTTCATTTTAGGGAAAGTTATTAAAAGCATGTAAGGGGATCTAGGAACACCTAGGAGTCATTTTAGGAGCGACTCTAGGTGGGTGAGGGAAAGGAGTCTTTTAATATTTTTTTAAAGAAAATAATTTTGGAGAAACTTGGGGGATGAGTGACACTTGTACGACATAGAATTTTTAGAGGATTTTCATTAAAACCTAATTAAATAGTGATTTAGGGAAAGTAGGTGGGTCTCAAATTCTATAAAAGAAGGGGAAGATGAGGAAGAAAAGGGGAACGGTTAGCGTAACGTTACGCTGTCAGATTGTGGCTTGACTGTTTGCTTGTGAGGAGTTGGGAATTTCTCAACTGTATTGGAGTGGTAGCTCAGCCTTGGGGGCGAGCTGAGAATCTAGTCTTATCTCTGGATCTTGTGTGGCCCCTTTGCGGCTCGGGGGTCTAAGGGGGAAGCAGAGTACCCCTACCGATTGGCTGGGAGGTATCAGTGTAGTCTCTACGGTCGACGAGCAGGAGCGGCGCATAGCAGGAGTGGCACGGAGTGTGCAGACGACACTTGGGGACGGCGTTGAGGCAACGGTATGATTTTTAAATTTGTAGAATTGTAAGCAATATGACTCATGCTGAGATCGGATTATCAGTTGTAAATGGACTTAACAAATGTTTTTAGTTATATACTCAGCGACTAAATCGTATCTGCAGTTTTATTCCTAAAGTCTTATGCGATATGTATTCTGGATCTCACTGTAATGAATTACCTCTGTGATAGTAATTCAGCTATTGTTTCTTTCAACGAACTAATAGTCGGCCATTATAACCTTGCTGGAAATTACGCCCGTAACCTTGTTTGAAGGCCAATTAATTCCCTCACCCTTTCTCACAGACAACATGCTTATTGTGAGCAAATTTTAGATGGTCATTTTTTTTATTTTGCCAGCGAATTCTCCTTGCTAGACAGCGAAATGACTGACCCTATCCTTCAGAGACCCCGAATGGGCATGAAAACCTTTGATCCTCTTATTTCTACACTGCATGTTCCTAAATTGAATGATCAACGATTTTATTTGATATTCTTGTATCCCTTCACTGCACACCCATAAATTGATTGATCAACGATTTTTTTTTATTGTAAACGAAGTTATTATTCAGAGAATGATTGATTTCAGCACAATTTAACATTTAGAAATGATTCCTTCTCTCATAACATGTGTTCTTAACCTCATGGGAAATTCTGCCAACCGCCTTGGGATTGTTAGTTCTCTTTCAAAAATTTTATTGGCATTTATCCGACGATTTGATTCGATCCTCAACTGATTCCTTAACCGATGCGCCTAATGGGAATTTACTGTTTATTTTTCTTTCCGTGTGGTTGTTTTGCGATTTTAGCTGTTCGAACCCTCCCGCTGGTAATCGTGTTGTACAGTGGCTGTGATAATTTATTTCTTGACGATTTTCTTTTGGGTGTGGCGTGTGGCCGTCTTCTTCAGGCTGTTCGCACCTCAGTGTTGGCGGCAATTTACACGCACAACCACAGATGGTACCCACGCAGATTCGTGCACACCAACTTTGCATTTGGGGTGTTGTGGTATTATCTGCATGTCGGTGTCATAATCCGGTGCAAATTGGGGAAATTACCCAAGCGTCTTAACCTCTCCAATCTCCGCAGATCTGGTGAATAATATCGATGCCACTGGATTGGAAAATTAACCTAAAACTTCATTTTTTTCTCTGCCACGGTGTGGAACCGACTTGTTGCCTCTGCCAGTAAATTAAACCATCTACCCGTCGCCTCTACAACTTAACGCTCTGACATGGTCGTTTACCCAACATTTTAATGCGCTGAAGGGAACTAAATTCAATCCCCTTTTTCCCGGGCATATCCTTCAACAGTAATGTCATCTTTTCTTGAAATATTTTTCCTGCGTGGATATCTTGTTTTCTGTCACTGTCGCCCTGTGTCCAGTGTTGTTGAAGGACGGTCAACCCCATAGATGTCGGTTGTTTCCCACCCTTATCCCAGAACTCTAATTATTGGTCGCCTTGCATGCGCAGCACGCCCTCGAAGTGCTTCCTCTTTCCCTTCCTCTCGCTCTTACTTCGCTTTAAGGGGAACCTTCAACCATTGTTTTTCTCCACCATTTATTTGGATAGTAAATAATTTTGACAACACAATTGTTTCCCTTCTGATTACAGTCATTGATTGATGTCATTACGTGTTTAGGCGGTCAACGCTAACACAACTTGTAGGATTAGGGTTCAACAACTTTTACCCCCTTTTCCCGTGGCGTTTTAAAATGATTACCTACGCCCAACACCCAGGTGGCGATTGATGACAAGAAGGTTTTTATGGTTGAACCTTATAACAACAAATTAAATGGGTTGTGGCAGACCATGAAATTTCAGGGGGTGACCGTTTTATTTAATCCTTGACTAGGCTAAATCCATCCCGTCCTGCTCCAGCGTTTTCTTTAGTGTTAATAGGGAGCTACAGTTAGGGCGTTTTAGTTGGAAACCTGGTTGGTCGTAGGGGTGTGTTGTTGGCCACCTGTCAGCCGTAAGATTGGGATTGATTGGGATTCCCTTTTTATTGCATGCAAGTTACCCTGAATTAAACGCCTAGCTGTCACTACTGCATGGTAGCATGACTGCGATTTTAGTGTCCCAATCATAATAAGTATTTTTTATTTATAAATATGATGACTTTTTAATTACTGTTATTTTAAACGTTGTCATGTTTAACATTGATATTATTATATGTGTGTCATTTTAATTACGATGTTACATTGTCATTTGAATATGATGTTTTTATAATTATGATGTTAGCTTTAAATACTATTACTTTTAAACCTTGTCATGTTTAACATTGATATTATTATATGTGTGTCATCTTAATTACGATGTTACATTGTCATTTGAATATGACGTTTTTATAATTATGATGTCATCTTTAAATGCTAGTACCTTTAAAACATTGTCATGTTAAACATTGATATTATTATATGTGTGTCATTTTAACTATGATGTTACCATGTCATTTTTTAAAAGGATGATATTTATCATTATAAGGTCATATTTAAATGCTATTACCTTTAAACATTGTCATGTTTAAACATTGTATTTTATATGTTGTCATTTTAATTATGATGTTACCTTATTACTTTTAGTTACAAATATGATGTTAGTCTTGTATATTTACAATAGGGTAAGGGTTTTGTCCTTTAGTGGAAAGTTTACTAACATTTTACTGTTTGAACAATGTAAATGCAATACTCTCGCCCTGGAAAAATGCTATGTAGCCTTGATAACTCAGGAACATAAGGACGTGGTTATTTGTTTACATTGATGTGGTAGTATAATGAAATATGGAGGTTAATTCATTATAATGACTTTAAATTCCTTTATATTTTCAACACAATGGGTAAGGCCCTTAAACTAAGGACAATAATTCATTTAGATCTACCCTATAACTAATGTACTCGTGGCTTAATAAGATCCAATGGAGAATTTGGCTAGTAATCAATCACGGATGAGTCATAGACATTGCCTTGTCATTAATTTAATGGTCGTCGTCTGAGTCCTTGTATTGCGCCTTCTGTAGAAGACGTGGTTGCTCTTTCGTCTATTGTTGCGCTAGGTTGTAATAATTTGTCGATTGGACTGCTTGTGTTAGGCGGGGTATAGACACCTTCAATAGCCTTAGCATATATTTCTGTGTGTATTTTCTGTGTAAGGAATCCAGTGCCGTATCAAGAGTCTCGGGCCCTTTAAAGACAAGGTTTCCACTCTTGCGACACACCTGAGGGGATTACTAGTTTCTGCCTGAGCAGTCGGCCAGGAGCCTATCTGAACTTCTCTCTCTCCGGAGGAGAGGAATAAGATTAAACGCCCTGCTTTCCTGTGCAGAAATAGTAAAACCTATTACTGTGGATTCTTCCTTCCGTGTTCATACTGTTCTTAACCCAGTGTGTCGTTAATTTCTTGTGGGTACCTGTTGTGCGCTTTATGTCTACGGAAATTTATTGCTTGTTGTTACTATTGTGCATCATTTGTCGTCTTCTGTGTTCGTCTTGCTTACATCATGTTCGTAGTTGGGTTACTAGTTTCTACCTGAGCAGTCGGCCAGGAGCCTATCTGACCTTCTCTCTCTCCGGAGCAGAGGACTAAGATTAAACGCCCTGCTTTCCTGTGCAAAAATAGTAAAATCCACTATTATGGATTCATCCTTATGTCTACGTCGTTTATATGTTTGAAGTTACTTGTTGTGCTCCTTATGTCCTCTTGTTGTGATCATCGTGGTTGTGTCTTGTTAGTCGTCAGGTGGCGACGTAGAGTCAAGTGTGTATATCTCCTCTTTACACGCGCGCACATACCTTAAACAAAAAAAAAAAAAAAAAAAATTGCACCTGTTACAGAGTTGTTGTCCCAATGAGGAGGACATTACAGTCAATTATAGCAAATTGGCATTATCTTCATTGTTAAAGGGCTGAGTAGTCTGGCATTATGGATGAAGTATCGACCATATTTTGACGCGATTTCAAGATAGGACTTCAATCTGAATTTCTAAAACATGGCTTTGTGTATGGACATCATCACCACTTTGTCGAATCAATGGCATTTATATGGAAATGGGACGTAGAAGGACTACCAAAATTGAAAAGGGGTGGCAACTTTTGAAGATTGTTGTTAATTCCAGTCCTCGAGATAGATAAGATAAGACAATTTTATTAATGTCCACTGAATAACCACAAAAGTGGGTCAATGGGACTAAAGACGACAACATGTATGAGTACAATGTGGGAGTGAAAATGTAGCTCCTAGATAATGCCGAAAATTTCATAAAGAAAGAAAACAAACTGCAGTACGGCCTCATGATGTATATGGCCGTAATAAAAAAATAATTTGGATGAAAAATATATGTTCCAAATTTTGGCCTGGAGTGGAAGATTGTTGAGGGTGACTTGCTATTCATATTGAAGAAAAGGAGGTGGAACACTATAGTCAGTTGCATCTGAAACAAGAAAGGGATGTTTATTGAGAAGAGGATAGGTTGTGAGTGCTAAGAAAAAGACTAGGTAGATCTCATTGGAGGTTTATTGTGGGTAAATAAGTCAATATGAGTAAGGAGTTGGGTAGGCTGTTGAATCAAGGGATCCCATATAGGTTTGATTTTCCTTCCCATTATATTATTGTTCACACGATATTCCAAGAAGATCGACATTTACCTTTCCGATTTGTCTTTCCATCAACCAGTCGCCTTTGATCTTAAATGGGATATCTCCTTCTTATACATTGGATTGGAAGTGGCACAACCCAACTAGGAAATAAATAGAAGTGGCCACCCACCCGATCCCCTGTCACATGTAGAAAGTGATCTATGTGCTCATTAGGGAACAAAAAAATCACCGATGAATCAACAGATGAACCCAATTCAACATGCTTGAACTGGATGCGTAAAAGAAGGAACGATAGGAGGACAATTGATGGAAACGTTAAAGATGTTTTGGTTTTTCTACCTCACAAGCGACCACGATGATCAAATAAGAAACTGTCCAAAGTATCCATATCAAAGAGAAGACTAAAATCAATGGCATTACCGCAAAAAGGATATGTAGGAGGATGTCAGC
>SNQJ01S0305103.1:0-10170 GCA_010110895.2 Picea sitchensis | reverse complement strand
ATATTATAGAATTTACCCTATACAGATAATTTTATCCTTTGTGTCCCTCTGTGTGTGTAATTTCCTAAGTCCTTAGGTGTTCAGAATTCTATGAAGTAGAGGTATATCGTATCCTTCTAGACCCTCAGTCTCCCAGAAACAAAATTAAGTTTTCTCCCAAAAAATGAAGTTTGAGAATACCCGCAAAGGTTAAAGACCAAGGAGTGACGAAACTAGTGTGAAGAGTTATAGTAGGAGCTCTCTCTCCCTTTGCATTTGTTTTTATTTCCTTAACTTTTTGACAGGAACACTTAGTCCAACTTCCCTTTCGCCTTTAGGAGGTTCGTGTATATTGATGGATGGATTCTGAACTCACGAAGTTCTGAATCCCGAAACCCCGAAGCTTCCACTTTTCGCTTTTCGGTTTTTTTCTTTTTCCTTTGTGTTTATGCACCATGAGTTCGTAAATATCGAAATCCTGATGTAGCGGGTCCCACTTTACCTTTTCGAAACCTCGGGAAAATTCTTGCACGGTTGTTGACATTTGAAACCCCAAAACCCCGAGTTCTGAAATCCTGAATTTTCAAGTCCCACCTTACCTTTTCCGAGCTTCGGGATATGTTTGAGTTGTTGTTTGACTTTTGAAACCCCGAAACCCCGAGTTCCAAAATCCAAAAATTATGGGTCCCACCTTCCCTCTTTTTCACTTTTCACGATTTTAGAAGTTCTGGTGTGTAAAGGCTTGGCATTTGAAGTCACGGGATTCCGAATCCCGAAATCCCAAAGGGGGTCCCACCTTTCCTCTTTTTCACTTTTCGCGATTTCGGGAGTTTTGGGGTGTAGAGGTTAGGCTTTGAATTCACGAAACTCTGAACCCTGAAACCCCGAGAGGCGGGTCCCACTCGTCCCTTTTCTCTTTTTGCAAGTTGTTGTGAGTTGATGTTCGAGTATTGAAACTCGCAAAGTCCAAAACCCTGAAAACCTCGAAATGCGGGTCCCACCTATTCCTTTCACATTTCATAGGTTTCTCATCCAACGGTTGCTACCCTCCTAAGCTTGGGAAGGATCATCCTTAACATTAGCGTAGAACTTTATGATCCGATGATTCACGGGATTTCAGTACTTTCCCGATGAATTTTCCACCGTCCGTTCCTTTAAAGTCATTTGATCGTTACCCTCCTGAGTTTTGATAGATCATCCTTAACTTCTGCACAGATCTATGGGATCTAAAGATCCACTAGATTTCGGTCCTTTTCTCGACAATTTTATCACCGTTCGTTCTCCTAAAGATATCTGGCGAGGAAGATTTGGCGTTTTTCCACTGGATCTCGACCCCTGCGAGACAATGTTGCTCTCAGTTTCACTCTGAACACTTCAGGGTGATATCCTTTTCTCTCTCTGAACAACAGAGGCTCCTTCGAGCTAAGTTCGTATCGCCCTCTTACTTTGAGTATGCTGGAAGGGTGCAGGGAATAAGGGAAGGAACAAAATCATGGAGGGAATTTTTCTTTTTACCCACAGAAGCTTCTATTCAAAGTAGATTAGATGGGTATAATAATACCCTTACGGTCACAATTGAATCATTCTTGTTTTCTTTACATTATAAGMTTAAAACGAAATTGATTTATGCCATGGGAATAAAAAAAAMATTATGGTGATTGTTGAGGTTTATTACAGTTTTCCTTCCGTAGTATATCTGAAAAATGTTGGCTTAGTCCTCCTCTTCCTCTATTCCACCTTGTTTTTCATCTTGTCTTCCCATGCCTTCTGGAAAGATGGTATTCCCCTTTTCTGATCATAAATACATTTAGCGTGCCTGATGGTTTCCTCCATTGTCTTGGGGTCATCATATTGTATTTTTTCATTGATATATGAGGGAAACCCACTCAAGTACCTATGATTTTTAACTTTTGCATCCTTGATGATTGCGACATATTTAAGCATGTCTAAGAATATTCTTTAATACGGATCTATTGTCATACTCCCAACCTTGAGTTCAAAGAACTCCTTCATTTTCTTGTCATAGTATCTCTTGGTTAAGTATTTCTTTTGAAAATACCTCTTGAAATCCCTCCAAGTAACCTTCTTTTCATCAATGTGTTGCACTTGCATGAATTGATCCCACCACATTAATGATTTTCCTTTTAGGTGATAGATGGAAATTCTCTCTTCTTCCTATGCATAATAATTATGTAGTTGGAAGTACTTCCTCATACCCAGAAACTATGTCTCTGCATATTCATCCTTCTTGTGCTCATCAACAAAGGGAGGAGGCTTGATCTTATCCATTTCTCCCTGTAGCTCTTCCACCCTAGTCATTTTCTTATGCTTTTTGATAGGATATGGAATTGATCTACTGTACACTTTCTTAAATGAATTCTTTGATGAGTGACAGTGATTCCTATGAACACCTCTTGTTTTTATTCTCTCGTCATGAGACCTGCGACTTCTTGACCTACTTGACTCTATCACTTTATCCATTTTCTATCCTAATTTGTCGAAGCTTTGCATCAAATTGATATTGAAGTCATCTTGTTTCTCCTTGGATTTCATAAGCCTTTCATTATCAACTTTATATATTTGGACATATTTTTTCAGTCCCTTTATGGTTTATCCCAAGTCTGTGTGCTCTTCCTTGGATTATGTACCATCAACATCCAAACCAACATACAAATCCCTGAATTCATGATTGTTGCCTCCCTTTCGTCACCTAAATGAGAAAAATAAGGATGCTTACAAGTCTAGTTGGGTTAGCTGAACAAGACAACAGTGAATGCAAGAGTAAGAAAAATCAAGCATAAGAAACAAACAAAGAACTAAGCTAATAACAATAAAAGAAACTAAACTAGAGTGCATAAGGGAAATAGAACAAAAAATAAACAACATGCATGCCACCAATAGATATGTTGTATTAGTGGGAAAAAACCAAAGAGAAAGGGAGACTTATGGGTCCCCTCTTCTTCCAAGGGAGGGTTCTTGAGTCCCCAATGATTGAGCTCTTCTTACAAGTAGCAAACTAGAAGGAAATGGTGAAGAAATCCAAATATCATTCACTCAAGAGGTGATGTGAATGGCCAAATGAAATGGTGCTTGTATGCACTAGTGAGGAAAGAGGTTCCCCTAAGAGAATATAGGAAGCATAACAATAAAAATGAATTCTTGAAAATATAGTGCACCCATGGCCACTTTTTATAGCAAAGCTTTGAGGCATTATTCAACCCTTCTTTAGTGTGAACAAGGGGATCTTTAGGGAACCATTAGGTCTTTGACCAGCCCCCCACTTAGATTCAACTCGGATTTGGGTGTCAAATTGACTTGGGAGATGAACCAAAAGTGGGTGGGAGGCTGACCAAAATCATAAATGCGTCGTTCTGAGGTATGCGTGGTTTTTTGTGTCCACAGTCGCGCATCGGGAGCATGTGCGATTTTCCAGAGTTTTTTGACTATCGCACGTGCACACGCTTCCTTTGTATCCTTAGCACATGCTGATTTTATAACCAGTTGTATAGTTTTGTGCCCTTTGGAAATGAATTTTTTTGGGCGATGGATGAAATAATGGGTGTTTGGAGATGCTGGATTCTTGTAACCATTTGCGGATGAAATTCCAGTGATAACATATGCCCCTTGAGGTGTGAGGTTAGGAGATTACTTATAGCCAAAACACATCAATGTTTCTTCTACTAAGACTACTTTTATAAGAAAGAGTGTTGAGGGGAGTTTCATGCGCGACCCATTGGAGAGAGAGGGGAACCTGTGGGACCCAAACCTTTTGCCAGGTGTGGAAAGATAAAACTATGTACAAACAAGGCGGGAATGCCCCATGCTCGTGTCATGTGAATCAAAAATATGTAAGAGAGTAACTGAAACTATATGTTGACGTAGACAACAACAGCGCCCTTCGGGGCGGTTTGATAATGGCAAGGGACAATTCTGATGATGAACAAACTCTGAAAAGAGGTGATGACACTTGTAAGAAGTTTCGATGATACACAAGCATTGATAGCCTATCAAATTTCAGAGGTCTTCGGTGAAGATAAAACAACTGCAAATAGTCGCAAAGTAAGACCCACTGTAGCATGAGATGGTGTTGAAGTCGAATGTTATGGGGGTCAATGAAAACATAGAGTAATTATGGTTCTCTCTGTGTCGTCTGAGACTCCTCATTGTAAAGGTAATGAGAGCCAAGATACTGTCGCCCTTCTGGAAACTTTGTTGATGTCGATAGAAAGGGAGACGTGACTCCAATAGGTAAAGGACTTCATGAAATCCACTGGATGAGATCAAGAACATATGAGGTACATGGGTGAGGTCAATGTGAGGTGAGACTCAAGAATACCCTTGGTTGGGAATCTATGTGAAGTATAAGTGGTAGCAATCGTGAAACCGGGTCTAGTGTCAGGGGGATGACTAGGCGTGGGTTAAGCTTTGCCAGAGGTGGGACAAAGTGGACAAACTCAGAGATTAGGGGTACATGGATTGTGGGATACTCGGGGTTTTTGCACGATGTCGACAGGAGTAGAAGATAATGAATTCCCCAACCAAGAGAGACATGGGTTTCTTTTGCCATAAAAAGAAGGTCGCTAAGGGTGATGACAAACAACTATGTAAATGATGGAAACAAAGGCTTTGGACAATTACCAAATGAATAAAGAATAAGTTGGGACAAGTGTACAGATACAGAAATGGGTTCCCCAGTGTAATATGGCTTGGCCGATGAGGGCTCAAGTAGTTGTGTAAAATAGGTGGAGGGTGGGGGGCCCCATAGGTGGGTTTCTGTATGAGGTAAATGAGTGGAGGACAATATGTAGATGGGAAATATGATGGTGGATGAGATGGAAGGATAATGATACTGCGGAGGTGCAGTCAAATGTGAATTTTAATGAGATTACTTGGGAGTCTGTGATGGGGAAGCTAGCAAAATGAGGAGAAGAAGCATGTGGCTGATTCTCAGGAATACAAATACTATTAGGACTCCTAGCCCTAGGGGGTGGAAACAACATGAGTGTCAAAGTTACAGAGGGGACTACGATGGAGACAAATCACATGGGAGAGAGTGTTATCGGTTGACAGTACTGAAATGCAGCGGAGGTGTGAGTACTGCAGAGCCGGATGGGGGGACCTTAGAGGCAAATATTGGAGGGTGTGACTAGGAAATGAAATTGATATTAAGAGGGAATGATTACATGCCAGTATCGATCATATACCTGAAAGGGTTGTGTGTTTAGTTGTTATGACCAAGTACATGCACATATTAATACTGAATACCCGACGTGAACAATATCTGAAGATAAAGAACATATAACAATTACTTGATAATTTTGAACATGAGCATGCGTACTTAGTCCTAATGTGAGAAAAAATATCCTCAGGGGCCAAGGATGGATGGTGGCCCGGTGAGTGTGACTGTGTAGGTGGCGGGATCTTAATCCCGTGGCTGAAGATGCATCAAAAAACGGATGCTCGGAGCTCCCGAAAATGATCTTGGAAGTTTGTCAAAGGGACTATATATAGTTGTAGGGCCCACAATGCCACCTCATTTGTACATGTTGTCATAGTGATTGGACAAGAGGTTTCAGAGGAGATTTGGAGATTCTGGGAGATTGAGCTAGCCGATTTAGGATTAGTGAGTGTCAGGTTAGTGGTCGTATCCTCCTGCATAGTAATTAGGATTTATTTTTTGGGCAGGGCTTGTACATATGGCCGTACAGGGGGAGTTTGTAAGGGTGGTCCCCCCAATATGTGGGTGATCCAATGATTCGTGAGCATGAGTACGTGGATATAATTGGAATAGCCATGCATGGGAGCACCCGAATGGGAATCGAGTAAAACTCTAAGGTGATGAATACGACGGTGATTGGCCTCAGCAAGGAGGCCAATGACGTCTATGTATTCAACTTGGTTGTTGGTTGTGGAACCCAAGCATATGCTACTAGAGTTGAGTAGTTCATGTGAGGGGGTATATAGGGCCCAAGAGGTTGAAGGGAGATTTTGTGTCCAATGGCTAGCTCCTTCAGCATAGTTGATGTGGTAGGACGATGGAGGAGGCATCTGTCAATAACAAAAATGATAGATTAGATGCAAGGCATGGAGGAAAAGAAGATTAAAAACTCTAAAAAAGGTGTGCAAAAAGAAAATTCCTAGTGTAGAATGGCTACACTCAGGAGTAAAATTTCTTTAAGTACAACCTGTTGATGGGCTCTTTGAGAAGGTGGCCTTCAGGAGAGGCTAGGATGTATGCGCCTTTAGTGAGGCAATGTTGGATGATGTAAGGTCCATGCCATAATGACTTGAATTTTCCATGGTTGAGGGTATCGTGCGTGATATCTTAATCAAGGATGAGATTTCCTTCGTTGAATGATCGAAGGTTGACATGGCGATCGAAGGTGGCCTTCAACCATTTTTTGGCTTCTTCATTGTTCTGTAATGAAGAATGATGGTCTTCATCCAACGACTCTAATTTCAGCAAATGCTACTCCATTGGAGCAGTGTCTGGTAATAGCTCAATAGTGGTGGGAAATTTGGTGATTTTTCACTCGATGGGGAGAGTGGCCTCGAGCCCATGAATAAGATGAAATGGTGTGAAACTAGTGGCAGTTTTAACTGTCATGCGATAAGCCCATAGTGCAGAAAACATCATATGGTGCCAATTGGTCTTATGTTTGTTAACTATACGCTGCAACATGGTTTTGAGGACCTTATTGACCACCTCTACCTATCCGTTGGATTGAGGGTAGTATGGAGAGGGGAATTCGTGGGAGAAGCCTAACCTAGAGGAGATTTCGAAGAAAATCTCATTCTCAAAGTTTTTCCCATGATCGAAGACTAACTGGAGTGGGACTCCAAAGTGAGAGATGGCGTGGTTAAAGAAAAAACATGTTGTAGTGTCAGTGGTGTTGTTGAAGGTGCGCATGGCTTCATCCCACTTGGTGAAATAATCGACTGCCACAACAATGTATTTGTGTCCATTGCTAGATGGAGGGTTTCAAGTCATGAAGTCTATGCCCCATTTGCAAAATGGGTTGGCAGTAATGAATGGGTGGAGAAGAGTGAGTGGTGCTCTTTCTTTGTTGGCATATAGCTAACATTTGTCACAACGCTTCACAACGTGGATGCAATCGTGAAACAATGTGGGCCAAAAGTAGCCTGCTCGAATGATTTTCTGGGCAGTGGACATCCTTGAGAGGTGGGCACCACAGGCGCTATTGTGTCAATCATTCAAGACTCTATCAGCTTCATCGATAGTCAAACATCGATGAAGTATGGTGTCGACCCCTCGTCGATATAAGATATCACTGGTAAGGAGGTAGCGGGGGGCTTGGTGTCGAATACGCCGACGATCGTCTCAGGAAAGGTGATTTCCAAAATGTTGTGTTCATAGGTAGACGAGGAGATCGTCGTACCAGGGGCCATCTGAGGGGATTTAAAAGAGATGTTCGTCGGGGAAGTCTATATTAACGGGAGAACTAGTAGTATTGGAAGGAAATGTCATAATGAGTTTGAAAACGATGAGGAATTTCTTTCTCTTGGGTGTTGAAAATTTTAGGTCATACTTTTGAAGGATGACGATCCATCAAAAAAATTTACCATTAATTTTTCGACGACTGAGAAAGTATTGTGTGGGGTTGGAATCTGCTATGACCTTGGTAGTTCGAAGTAGGATGTAATGGCGTAGTTTTTGGACTATGAGGACAATTGCAAGGGTGGGTTTCTCTTCGTGATTGTATTTCAAGGGTGGTCCTGAAAGGTTTTTAAGAATGTAGTAAATTACATGCTCATGGTCATCATCCCCTAATTGGATGAGAACTCCTGCTACTGAGACAGTTGAGGCCGATAAGTAGAGGATATAGTCACAGTCATAGTCAGGTGTTCTAATCAATAGGGCATTTGAGAGGGTCTCTTTAAGATCATCGAAAGCAGTTTGGGCATGTTTATCCCATTGGAATGGGATATCGTGCCATAAGAGGTGAAGGAAACAGTGTGCACGAGGGGCATAATTGAGGACAAAGCGACGTAAAAAGTTATCTTTGCCTTGTAAGATTTGCAGTTGGTGTAAATTTTGAGGGGGGGGCAATTTCTATGATGGCTTGGACCTTGAGGGGGTCTACTGTGATGCCATGTCGGGAGACGATGAACCCAAGGAGGCATCTAACGGTGACGCAGAGTACGCACTTGAGAGGGTTCAATCAGATATTGTACTGATGACACTTGTGAAAGACAATGTGTAAGTCATTGAAATGTTGAGTGTGTTTCTTGGATCGAGCGGTGAGATCGTCCAAGTAGGTGAGGATGATTTGAGCCATATCATGAAAAATGTATGTCATGGCGAATTGGAAAGTGGCACCAGCGTTATTGAGGCCAAAATGTATGAAACAATATGTAAAAGTACCCCAAGGGGTAGTGAATGTGGTTTTGTATTGATCAACTGGGTGAATCTGAATTTGGTTGTAGCCAGAGAAACCATCCATGAAAAACAAAGCCTCGTGGTTGGCACTATCATCGATAATTTGGTCGATAAAGGGCGTTGGAAAATTGTCTTTGGGACATACATGATTGAGATCACGAAAGTCCGTACAGACGCAGATAGTGCCCTATTTTTTGTTAACAGGGACGGGGTTGGAGACCCGTGACGTATGTGCGATGGGGTATATGAACCCTACAGCGTGTAATTTGTCAATATTGACTTTGATGGCTACCAGTTTTGGTGGGTGTAATGGACGTTTCTTTTGTCGTACAAGGGTAATATTAGGCCATGTGTCTATACGATGTTTGACGATAGAGGGATCAATTCTGACCATTTCTATGTATGACTCGGAAAAAATGTCCTGGTATTCCTGCAAAATAGCTTTGTAAGCTATGAGTTCTTCAGGAGAGCATGTGGCGTTGATGGTGTTTTCCTCTATGATTCCAGGTTTGATGGAAATATCAATTTTGACAGTGAGGGAAATGTTGGCCATGTTTCCTTCTTCAAAAGCATCGGGAGCAGGGATAGGGTTATTGAACCAATCTATATGCCATGAGGGGAGAAAATATTTGGTTTCGATTGCGTATATGGGTTTTTTTGGGGGAATTGTAAAGTATTCCTGTGAAAAAAAGAGTGCTCTATGATGGAGTGGATCCCATGGGAAATCGTGGGTAGTTAATTCCTTGAGTATGTCTTCGTCACAGTGGAACTGTCGAGAATATAATGGATCCAGGGGAGTAACATTTGTGACTGTCACCATGTAGTTATATTTTGGTGAAGAGGTAGGGGGAATGACGCAAGGGGATTGTGAGGGTTCACTCGACATAAAACAAATATCGAGATACTGTGGGTTGAAAATGGTAGTCAGGCATAAAATTTTCATGGGGAAATGAATTGGAGCATTGGGGGGATTTGGGGGAAAATTCTCCTTGAGACTATCTATGAACCATGGAGGAATGGGAAGTGCCTCAGGCTCAAAAGAAAAGATATAAACCATATTAGGTGATGGAGTAGGGGTAATCACTAGTTTTACTGGCAGTGGGGGGGGTGTAGGATTTTGAATAAGGGCCATTTGGCGATGCCTGTATTCAATGATCATAGGACATTGATATGTGAAATGATAAAGTGATTCACATAAAGTGCAAGGACATCTCATATGTTCATTGATGGAGGTTGCGACATAGTGGTTGTTAGTGACATGAGGTTGAGATGATGCAGATAGAAGGGGTTCTTAATGAAATCTCTGGCGGACTATCGTTAGCATCTACCGAAATTGAGGTAATGTCAGGAAATGGTGGGTGTAATGGTCATACGTTGAACAGATGGAACATGTGAATTTGGTTCGAATTCCTTTGCTACTTGTATTAGGGGATGAAGTGGTAGTACCGGAGGAAGTGATGAGTAGTGTCATTGCTCGAGGATGTTGGATTAAATTTCGTAGCTCAGAAAGAGAGGAGCATTTATTGGTGGGGTGTGTATCTTTCTCACATAGTGCACAAGGAGGATGAACTCATGCGGGGAGTGGAGCAGTGGGCTCTTTCTTCTTCCTTCCTCCCCCAGCTACAGTAGTGGTGCTAGCGAGTGGGGGTGAGTTTGGTGTGGTTTGAGTAAGTATTGGAATATGCATCGAGATTCCTTATGTTTGGGGAGGGAGGGATGGTTGAGGGACCATCTCAGGTGGATGTAGATACCATACTGAAATTTCCAACACCATATTGGGAAGGGTAAGC
>SNQJ01S0305101.1:0-10179 GCA_010110895.2 Picea sitchensis | reverse complement strand
CACTATTTTTAATTAAATTCTTACTCTCTTCATTTACCCCAAGAATTTTATGAAGACTAAACTATTACTTAAGTGGGTTTTTGTTTAAATTTTTATTTTTATTTTTAGGGTCCTTTTTCTTAAGGTTAGACTAAAATTTTACCGTGATAAGTTTTAGACTTAGGACTTAGATTCTGAACTAGGTGACATTTAATTAGGGAAGTAGCTTAAGAATTTCTTAAAGTTAAATGTCTTAGGGCCATCTAGGTTTGTTCCTTCATCAACATCAACGCGACGTGCCCTTCAGGATGCACCACGTGCTCCAAGGGTGCCACTTTCCAACTTATGTTTCTTTTGCGCGACGTACCCTTCAGGATGCACCAAGTGCTCCAAGGGTGCCACTCGCCAACTTGTGTTTCTTTCGTGCGACGTGCCCTTCTGGATGCACCACATGCTCCAAGGGTGCCACTCACCAAATTGACTGATTGGTAGACATCTATAACCCCTGGAGTCAACACTTCACCAGGTGAACTTGTGGGAGAATAAGGGCTCTAAGGAATAAGGCCCCTGCCTTATTGCGCGCCCCTTAGAATAATCATGAGCGACTGTCACAGTCTTCCCTCATGGCATCGTGGATCCTCTGGAACTAGGTAATTGTTAACCTACAATTTGAGCCACAACGGGTGTGCTAGTAGGTTGTGGCATTGTTGTTGTCCACACCTCTCCCTCAACCTATATGGAAATCGTGTGTGGCTCCTTTACTCCATATGTGAGTCTGGTCAGCAAGCTATCATCAACCTGCATCATCAACAATCATGTCAAAACATGTCAACATCATATCATCAAATCAATGAAATATCATAGTAAATAAATCAACCCAAATAGCACACTCCCTGACTCAATCCGGAGTCCAAGGTGTTCCACCGATGCCTCTGCATCCTCAATGTCCAAAACCCTGCACACTCAATATAACTGAGTCAATAGAACCTATCTATGTCAAAGTAGTAAAACATCATGTCATCTATCATAACGCATCATAATCAAGGATAAATGTTTTAACATCATAAAAGTTCAGATCACTTGCGAGCAAGTGTCCTCAAAGAATAAGTTTTCTCAGTGCACCAAAGCGGGATGTTACATACAAACCCTCTTGGTCTAAACTTCATCCCAAAGTTTCTTAGTATAAATGCCGAAATAAAAGTACCATAGTATCATAAGTCTATCTATCAAACAAAAATGGGAACTGCTGGCACATATCATATGCGTCCTCTTAGGTTGTCGAGTGCAGACTATAACTGTCCCACTGGAGCTTGACCTGATCTACTGTTCAACATCGTAACTGTCGAACGCGATGATCTAAGATGCGGACCGGCTCAGCCGTGAGCTCTCCCTCATTCGATACCTACAAGGAACTCATGTCAATCATGTGTGTAGAATCACTAATATAATGTCTCAAAACAGAGACATGAAAAACATCGTGCATACGCCTCAAAGAACCAGGCAAGGCTAGTCGATAGGCCACGGGCCCCTTTCTCTCCACAATATCGAAAGGTCCCATGAACCTAGGAGAGAGTTTAGCTCCCTTTCCAAACTTGATCAAACTCTTATGCATTTTAACCTGCAAGAAGACTCCATCGCCGACCTCGTAACTACGGTCGACTCAGTATGCATCGGCATACCTCTTCTGTCGATCCTGCACTTCTTTAATCCTTTGTCTTATGGTTTTCATTTTCTCTTCCATTTCTTGGTTCGCTTCGGGTCCCACCAGGACCCTATCCTCAAGCCAATCCCAACTCAAGGGCGTCCGACATGGTTTCCCATAAAGAAACTCAAAAGGTGCCATCTTAATGGTGCTCTGGTAATTGTTGTTGTAAGTGAACTCTACTAGAGGCAAGAATTCCTCCCAACGCTTTTGTTGGCCCATCACGTACATGCGCAACATGTCTTCTAAGGTTTGGTTCATTTGTTCGGTCTGTCCGTCAGTCTCTGGGTGATACGCAGAACTAAAATTAAGTTGGGTTCCCAAGGCCTCTTGGAAACTCATCCAGAATTGTCCAGTAAACACTGATCCTCGATTGGATATAATCTTCTTAGGCATGCCATGCAGCCTCACAATCTCACTATGTCAGGTGCCTGATACATCATACACACAGGAATAAAGTGAGAACTCTTCGTCATAGTGTCTACTACTACGAAAATCAAGTCATGTCTCCTTGCCATCAGTGGAAATCCAACAATAAAATCCATCGAAATAACTTCCCATTTCGATTCTGGAATGGCATGTGGTTGAAGTAATCCTGTTGGGTGTCTATGTTCTGCCTTTACCTACTGACACTCTAGACATCTGGCCACATAGTTGACTATGTCGGCCTTCATTCCCTTCCAAAAGAATAAGGGTTTAAGGTATGCTCTCATCTTCGTGACTCCTGGGTGAGCCATGTAAACTGCTCTATGAGCCTCGCTCAGGATCAACATCCTCAACTTGCTATTTGGTGGTACGTAAATCCGACTTCTAAACCTAAATAACCCATCGCTATCAAAATAAAATCCCTCGTATCATGGTACCATCATGGTGTTTTGTCTGATAAAACCCCCGACCTCTTTGTACCGGTCATCATCAAGATGTAAAGTGAGAATATTCTCATGTAGATTCATTTGAAGAAGAAACACCGAAAAGATGCCTAGACTCTGAGTCAAAGCTTCCGCCACTCAGTTCACTGTTCCTTTTATGTAAGTAATCTCAAAGTCATACTCGCTAAGCAATTTCGACCGACGCTGTTGTCATGCGTTCAGGTCGCTTTGCGTAAAAATGTGTTGTAGTCCACAATGATCAGTCCTTCGTTCAAATTTCTGTCCCACAAGGTAGTGTCTCCAAACCTTCAAGGAATATACGATGGCTAATAACTCCAAATCTTGTGTCGCGTAGTTCTCCTCATGCCTTCTCAGTTTCCTCGAAATGTAAGCAATCACTCGTCTGTCTTGCATCAAGACTCTGCCTAAACCTTCCTTGGATGCATCAGTGCATACCAAGAAGTCTGCATCCATGTCAGGGACCTTTAGTATCAGCGCTTTGGTCAACAACTCTTTAAGCCTTCAAAATTCTTCCGTGCATTTCTCGGTCCAAACAAAATTCTTGTTTTTCTTCTGCAATTTTGTGTTCGGATTTGCTATCTTTGAAAATCCCTTGACAAACCATCGATAGTATCCTACTAAACCCATAAAACTATGCACTTCTGTGAAATTTGTCACCACAGGCCATTCCATAATAGCCTCAAGCTTGGTTGGATCCATGGCGATACCTTCGCCAGAGATGACATGCCCTAAGTAGTGAATCCTCGATTGATAAAAAGAGCATTTGGACAACTTCCCATACAATTTGTGCTCTCTTAGAAACTGTAGTACCAAGCGCAAGTGCTCATCATGCTCCTCCATTGTCTAAGAGTAGATAAAGATATCGTTGACGAATACTTGGACGAACTTGTCCAAGTACTCACGGAACACCCCATTCATCAAACTCATGAATACCCCTGGGGCATTTGTCAGTCCAAACGGTAAAACAATAAACTCGTAATGTCCAAATCTCATCTTAAAGGCGGTCTTAGGGACATCATCCTCCTTGATCCATAACTGGTGATACCTTGATCGCAAATCGATCTTGGAGAACATCGTCGCACCCTTCATTTGATCAAACAAATCATCAATTCTAGGTAAGGGATATTGATTCTTGATTGTAGCCTTGTTCAGTTGACAATAGTCAATGCAAAGACTCCATGATCCTTCCTTCTTTCGTATGAAAATAAATGGTGCACCCCACGGTGACACACTAGGGCGTATCAGTCCCAGGTCCAACAACTCCTTCAATTGCATTTTCAGCTCTTGCAACTCCAGGGTTGACATCTGATAAGGCGTTCTTGCTATCGGTTCGGTCCCCAGTTTCAGGTCTATTGTAAACTTCAGTTCTCTTTTCGGCGGCATCCCAGGAAACTCCTCTAGAAATACATCCGCAAACTCCTTCACCACCGAAAGGTGTTCTAGACCTTCTTCTACTCCCTTTTCATTTAGTACGAGGATTGCAAAAATCTTTCACCCCTTGCGCATACTCTTTCGTAACTGTAAGGAAGCGACGAACCTCAGGGATACTCCCTGGTTTTGTCCTACAATCACGTCTCTATCCTTCATCATCGACCAAGCTCAACCATTTTGTCTTACAGTTGAGTATTGCCTCATGCGACTCCAACCAATCCATACCAAACACGACGTCGTAAGATCCTAATATCATGACGTACAAGTTGACCCTCGTGACAAACTCTCCCGGGTTAAGGGCACAGCCCGTAACCTTTCCTCCAACCTTATGTTTGGCTTCTGAAGCCATCTCTATAAAGATAAACTCATCCTGTTTGACTTCCTTTATCTTAATCCTTTTTAGCACTGCACTAGAAATGAAACTCTCAATAGCACCTGGGTNAGTAAGGGTCTGGCCAGTGACAGCACCTGTCGTCTCGAGCATAGTCGAATGGTGCTCTGCTTGGCGGTTATTTACTTCTACATGAATCCGATGGGCCTTGCCCATATCTCCAACTGTAGTGGGTCTGGCTGATCCAGACACTCTGGTCCTCTCCACAGGCCAGTTGTGCTGGTAGTGTGGCTACCCACATGTCCAACACCCCTTCTTCGGCCTAGTAGTCCAGGTACCCGAAGTAGAATGTGACGGCCCATCGGCCTGGAAACCTGGTCTGTTCTGTTGAACAGGCCTAAACTGTTGTTGTTGCAGGTGATGTTGCTGTTGATTTTGTGGTCCCCGATAAGGTGCCTACTGCTGAGGTGACAGTCGTCGAGGTGTAGTGAAAGTGGATCCTCTCTGGAAGCCACGATATCCCAGTGTATGTCTTGCTGGTGTCTGATGCTGCGGTGTACCAGATGAACCCTGCCCTATTGGTCTCACTGGAGTCCTAGTCTGACCCCCACTGATGAGCTTCTCCTCTTCTATGAGGGCCTTTTGGACAACGTCGTGCAATATTAGAGGCATCAAGATCATAACCTTTGCATGCAGGCTGCAGTTAAGGCCAAACACGAACTTGTTGACCTTGAGCTTCTCAGTGTTAAGGTGTGGAGCATACCGGAGCAACTCCATAAAATGTGCCTTGTACTCGGACACCGTACGACCTCCCTGTTGCAATGCATTGAACTCATTGAGCTGATGCTCAATGAATTCCTCTAAAAGATACCTCTCTCAGAACCATTCCTTGAACAGTTCCCATGACACGTCTTCAACGACCATGTTTAGCTGTGGCAGGAGCGTCTTCCCCCATAGAAGAGCGCTCCCCTTCAGTTGAAAGACCGCCATGCAGACCTTCATGTTGGAGGTATAAACGCGAAGTGCGGAGCACATCGCCATATTCTCCAACCATGCCTCGATGACTATGCCATCCGGGGCACCAAATAACTCGAGAAATTTAACCTTCTTGAGTTCACGGTGAATGCTACCTGTAACGGCTGGTGCGTGCGGCAGAACCTCAGTGGGTGCCAGTGCCCTGGCCTCGTCTCTGTCCAATCGGCTGATCAGAGCCTCGGACATGCGCTGAAAAGATCTCATCATCCCAACAACATCGCCAACCGCTATCTACTCCTATCCGAGAACCTGCTCACCTCCCTGGGGGTTAGACCACTCAGGTGTGGATGCTACTTGAGGTGTCACGCCTCCTCCCATAGAACCCCGTCGTCTGCCTCTGCAGCATCCTTTAACCATGATTACCTGCACGCACACAATCAACTCGATCAACAACAGTATAATCAAATATAATCATCTCAACAAAATCTGTAGCGAATCCCAAGCCACGGGTTGAACCTGGCTCTGATACGATATGTAACATCCTCCACACTTATGACAACAACTCTGATAACAGGTGCAATTTTTTTTTATCTTTTATTTTTAAAAGTGTGTGTGCGCGTGTAGAAAGGAAACAAACACACTTGACTCTATGTCGCCACCCGATGACTAACAAGATGCAACCATGATGATCACAACAAGAAGACATAAGGTGCACAACAAGTAACTGCAAGCATTAAATGACCATAGACACAAGGAAGAATCCATAATAGTAGATTTTACTATTTCTGCAAAGGAAAGCAGGGCGTTTAATCTTAGTTCTTTGCTCCGGAGAGAGAGAATGTCAGATAGGCTCCTGGCCGACTGCTCAGGTAGAAACTAGTAACCCAATGATGAACAAAACACAAGAAAGACAAACACAACAAGATGACATACAACGTACAACAGGAAACTGCATTCATTAACGATGATCACTCAGAATAAGTCAGACTTACTACCCGCCTGTCCTACCCTGCAATGGTTAGGACCTCCAAGACACATAAGCAACACTCAAGCCCAGGTTCCCATCGATTTTAACCATTTAAGGTCTCAGGGCTGGCGACTATTCTGAGGAACATGGAGGTGTCTACATCTGGCTCGACACAATCAGACCACGCAATGCAAGACAACCAAGTGCAATAATTCAAGAACAACATCCCTCATTTACTAACTCAGAATAATTTATTGTACTTAATTCAAGAACTTTTCACCATTTATGTTCAACAATAACAATAAAATTTACAACACACTACCATGAAATAATAAACACATTACATCTATAACGTTGTAATTTGCAAACATAACAAGCACCTTACATCTTATGGACTATCCATAACCAATAAACCACAATATCTTTGCCATAAGATGATGACATTCACATTCACTTTTAACAGGAATAATAGCATTAACCTAAACCCTTTTCATTAACTCCCTTAGCATTTCAAGTCATTACGTTAAATTTCATTATATTTCATTCATGTTAAAATACCCTTGCAACACAATTTCTTCATTTACCTTACTTTTTGTATGTTGCCAACACTAAAATACTATAGCATAAAAGTCTTTCATTTTATTTTACAATGATAAGGCAACAAGATATCATAACATTGCATTGATATTCATTAGCATTAACCTTTACAATTTTACTTGTATCAAAAACCTTCCATCTACCGTTACCATAACAATTTATATATTGCAGTAACCTTACCATATCAACCATATCATTAAATTTTCTGTTTCTGTAACCTGGCAATTAGAATAACAATGATTTTCACATTCCCTGTTGGCTAACAATTAACATTACAATGGCTTATGTTGCCTTAATGTTTCCCTAAAAAAATCAACATTACACTTTGTATTGAAATAAAATGCAACAGGAAATCGACACAAGCATTCCTGTAACTATCACTAACCCTACATTGCTTTTTATATTGGAATAATTTCTAGGGAATAACCAAAAAAAAACTACATTATGGTGACATTCACCTACTCATTAAAACGACAGACATACTACAGTTTATAACCAATAAATATTAATTCTAGACAAAATTCCTTCGGGTTACTAAATCGAGGTTTCCAATAGGGTCACAAGCATTTATTGACTCTAAAAGTTAATGCTGAAAAAAACAACAAACTCGATGGCAGTTTTGGGGGTGCACTAGACGGAAAGGCACATGATGCGCGCAGGCCATAACCACGCCTCACAGAGGCAACCATCAATGGCAGTGCCAAAGATTACAAGTTCGCCCAAATAATAGAGTGACAGTTGGTGACCTGGGACGGCTCGTGCGTTGGAGAGTGTCATTCAAGGCACGATAAACTAGAACGGAAATTTCAGATTCAAACACCCGAAAATCCAGAAACCTTCGTTTGACAATGCTAGAACGGAATTTCAGTTGCATTCAACAAAATGCCAGAAATGTTTCAACACAGGATTATTAATACAAAGATTTGTTTTATTTTTAAAAAAAAAATTCAATATAGTGGAAAAGATAAGTAAAGCCAACCACCGAGGTGGGAGTGGTTGAAAGGCCTTGTGGGCACTCATTCCCAATGCAAAGGAACTCAATGGACAAGCAGAGAATGTTGGAGAGATCCAAAAGGGTACACAATACACAGGCAGAGGTCAGAAGGGCGAATGTGCTAGCCGGAAAACACATAAGGAATAGGAACCAGTCGGATAGCAATTCAACGCCGAAAGCACAGCTTGGTGGAGTCAGATTTGGTTTGCATTTGGCAGGCACTCCAGCAGAGTCGTTGAGGACCAATGCTGTAGAAATGCCAGAAACGTCTACTCTCCAGCATACCAGAGAAAAGAATGCCCAATGCTTCAGGGATTACATTCACCATTGAGTTATGAAGCATAGCACCGCTATTGAACAATAAGGACTAAAATATCACCTTAAGGAGAATAATCTACCAATTGTCTTTAACACATAGACTCGCAAGACAAACCCGATTACAATTCATTTGTAAAGTATAGTTATAAATTCTTCAATCGAACATGGAATATAAATCGTCAATGAAACAAATTGTTGTTGACATTGCTAAACACCAATGCCATATATCAAGAATTCTACCCTGGTATTTAAATGTTAAGTCGTTGCCCTACCCGCAAAGCAACCGTCATGGTGATAGGAAATACCAATTCGCCAATGAATAATATTCCATACTTGCAATTTTATTTGTCATGTAAGAATGCCCCATGGATAAATAAAATCTGAGACGTCTATTTTAAAAATATAAACCCCCGCCATACCAGCGAAGCATTGCTACTAAAAATATAGATTCAATTCGTCGTTAAAATAAGAGACAACATTTCATATAAAATATAATCCGCTAGAAGCAAGAAAAACACAGCGGGAGAAGTAAAAGTTGGTCAGGGAGAGAACTAATCCAAGGGTAACTCCCCAGATAATCCAGCCAGTGAAAGTTAAGGGAGATCAATCAATCAATAAATCAGTCAGGATATAAATTCTTAGTCATAAACTACACCAATAGTTCCTACTCAATACACAAGCAGATCTAACCATACATCCAACCACATTCTAGCAATCAATATAAATGTGTATCGTTGCCTTATCGCTGCTCTGAGTGTCGTCTCCACACTCCGTGCTACTCCTGCTTGCCGACCATCGAGACCTCACCGGTACTTCCCTGCCAATCGCTAGGGGTATTCTACTTCCCCCTTAGCCCCCCGAGCCACAAAGGAGCCACACAAAATCCAGATGGTAAGTCTAGCTTCCCAGCTCACCTCGCAAGGCTGAGCTACCACTCCTCTACGAGCTGAGAAAACCCAACTCCCCTCAAGTAATTAGTCAAGTCATAAATCCAACAGCATAACATTACACTATCAGTCGATCCCCTTTCTTCCTCATCTACCTTTTCTTTTATAAAGTTTTGAGACCCACCAACTTTCCTAAATCACATTTTAAATTAAGTTTCAATAAAATATTCTAAATATTCTCCATCGCACAAGTGTCATCCATCCCCCTCTTTTCTCCAATAAATATTTTCTTTTAATTTATTAATTGTCTCAAATCCCTCACCCACCTAGAGTCGCTCCTAAATTTACTTCTAGGTGTTCCTAGACCCCCTTACATGTTTTAAATACTTTCCTAAAAAAAAGATGTTACTAAATTAGCTCGGATTTGCAGGTTCTTTATTGCAGATTCCTTACTATGTTGACCTTGATTTTTACCATAAGTTCCCATCTTTCCTTTATTAAGTTTCCTCCATTACTTAGTTTCCTAATTCTTATTATTCTCTTATTCCCCTTTTTTATTAAAGCCCAAAATGGCAGTTGCGTTATTAAATCTTTCCATTTTATTATTAATTTAATATCTTTGTACTTCTACAAGTTAATGAATAATTTCTTCTTTGAAATTTTGAAATTGACTATTTTTAATTAAATTCTTACTCTCTTCATTTACCCCAAGAATTTTATGAAGACTAAACTATTACTTAAGTGGGTTTTTGTTTAAATTTTTATTTTTATTTTTAGGGTCCTTTTTCTTAAGGTTAGACTAAAATTTTACCCGGAGAAGTTGTAAACTTAGGACTTAGATTCTGAACTAGGCGACATTTAATTAGGGAAGTATCTTAAGAATTTCTTAATGTGTTAAATGTCTTAGGGCCATCTAGGTTTGTTCCTTCATCAACATCAACGCGACGTGCCCTTCAGGACGCACCACGTGCTCCAAGGGTGCCACTCTCCAACTTATGTTTCTTTTGCGCGATGTGCCCTTCAGGATGCACCACGTGCTCCAAGGGTGCCACTCGCCAACTTGTGTTTCTTTCGCGCGACGTGCCCTTCAGGATGCACCACGTGCTCC
>SNQJ01S0305100.1:0-10179 GCA_010110895.2 Picea sitchensis | reverse complement strand
GAAATATAAGTCAATCCCTTCACTTAAGGTGCCTCAACGAGAGGGTTAGGGTTTCTGCAACTGCACCTACTAGTAACCCTAGCAGTAGTGCTTTGGTGACTGCTCCTGCTCGAAACCCTAGCAGCAGTTCTTCAACGAGCTTAATATCCTTATAGTTATGCTCCCTTCTAGTGGTTAGACTGAATGAAGGAGGTGTGGGCCCACAACCTGTTAGAATATGATGGATGTGCTCATTTTACCATAGACAATATCACTATTGTCACCCAACCATAGGCTGAAGCCACCCTCTGAGCACCTTAACCTTGACAGAGAATCCCTCCGAAAGAAAACCCTAGACTAGATAGACAAACAAAGGGTAGCGCACAATTCTCCAAGGATAGCACACCAAACAAGAGATTATCAGATAGTCCAAACCATAACCAAGAGATAGTCCAAGCCAAAACGTAATCTGCTAGCTGCAGCAGCTGTAACGGCAGCTTCTCCTCCAAACTTGCGCACAAACTGGCTAACTGCAGTGCGCACAAGTGACCTCTGCAGTTCTGAGAATGCCTGCCAGAATGAAGACTGGCCTCCTGTATTTATACTAATTTTGGCTAACTGTTTGGGCCGAATTCTCATTCCGGGTGCCTATTTACTTAGTATATAATATTTATTCTGGTCGACTTCTTCTCTTGGAGGCTAATAACCTAATACAAATTATCCTCTTGAGACAACTTGTCTTCTAGGGTTATTAGCCAACTCATTAGGGTTTCCTCTTGCTTCCCGAAATATTCTATTCTCGTTAGGTTTACACATGGAGGTAAATACCTGTCGCAGCTGCCATAATATCAACAGTTTTGATATAATTTTTGTTGTTATAATTATTGTTTATTATAAAAAAATTATGTTGTATTGTATTAACATATGTTTATGTTAACCTTTGAATTAGTAAACATTAATTGAGATATCAAAAAATTGGTGATGCATTCATATAATACAATAGTAATGATTTGGAGGAATGATTTGAGGAGTCTATGGCCGGGGGAAACCCTAGTGGTAGACTCTCATTCCCAAGCGTCACGTCTATAGCTCATGAGGAGGATCTTGTGTTCAATTTTGCATGGAGGATGTTTGTTTCTGATTTGGTGTCAAAGGTCTCTTATTCGGGTGCGGATCTGGTGATTGTCTCTCGGGTGCGGATTTGGTTGGTGATACGAGTGGTTTTTCTATGTGTTTCCTTCTTGTGGTGTAATGGGGGTTTTGTTGCTTGTTAGATCTAGTGCTTGTGTGCTCAAATCTGGTGCCTCCTCTCTCGTTCTCGGTGAGATTCTATCTACTGTAGGATCACTCATGTTTTTTGTGTTGGTTGGGGCTTCCTTAAGATTTTTTCTCTACGATTGTTGGTGTCGTTCAGGTTGTGGCCGGAATTTTTCTCTCAAATCTGGGGTCTACGTCCCTCGATCTGGTGCTCTTGCGCTCGGATTTTGTGTTCTCACGCCCGATCTTCGGGATCTTGTTCTCTCATACTGCTTCTGGTTTGCCTTGGTGTTGGTATTGTTTCAATAGCTCCTACTTTGGCTTTTGATGTTTTTTGCAATGAGTTCAGGGTCGTCTGGTTTTCTTCATGGAGTTGTGGATGCGGCCTCTCTCTCTTATGTGGCAGGTGGTTATCTCCTTTTCCAGTTTCTTCATCAGTTTCATTGGTTCATTCAATCTTTGATGCTTATTCAGAGTTTCTCCAGGTATCAAGGTGTTGATGTCGTGTTTCAACATCTTCGATGCTTTGGGTTTGGAGTTCTTATCCCCTTTTGGGGGGCCTTTCGCTGGTATTTTTCCTGCCTCTTTTTAAGTTCTTGCCTCCTTCTGCATCTGATCGTGGTTAGGTCAGAGCTTTGAGGTCCTTTTTCTAGGTGTAAATTATTGAAGTGTTGGGTCAATGCTTTGATGTCCTTTTTGGGGGCATGCGGTATTGATGTGTTGGGTCAATTCTTTGAGGTTCTATCCTAGGGTGGGAAGTTGTTGGGCCTTTTGTATTGGATGCGTGAAGGTGATTTCGTTGATTGTAGGTGTAGTGTTTCTTCAGTTTCTAGCCTCCCTTAGGATTGTATGCCTCTCTGGCTTGGTTCGTCTTTCCTATGAAGTTTCTTTGGAGGTTGTCTATGTTGCTTTTCTTGGCAGGGTTTGAGGTTTTTTTGTATTGTATCCATTTTGCAGCTTTTGGTGTTGGGACTCTTGCAGCCCCTATTCTTTGTTAATAGATCACTATCTTTTTCTACCTTATTTTTTATTGTATATTTCTTTGTGGCTTCTTAGCTACCTTCTAGGTCCCTTCGAGCTTCCATTTCTTATCACTTTACCCATGCTTGGGTCGTGCTTTAGGCACCTACAAAATGTAATTTGGTTCTCTATGGATGAATAGAATTACATTTTTTCTGAGGGGAAAAAATACAATAGTAATGATTTATTTTATTTTAAAAAATATATTAAAAAATCAAACCTCAATTTTTTATTGTTTGAAAATTTTAAAATTCAAATAAATATATATTTACTTTGATGAAACTTCTAAGGACAATTCCAACAAAATAACTTCATGCAACATCTATGAGTATTGGAATCACACTTGTGGTGTTGGCATTACCAACTTTGATGGCATTCCCAACCTTAACTAGTGAAACTATCATGGCCTTCACCTATTCCACTCCATCCTTTAGTTTTTTAATCACATAAACTTATATTAATCATTTGTTTTACATTCTCCTTGAAATAAGTGTCAATATGGAAAGAACATGGAAATTCTAAAATAGCGTTTTTATCCTAGTCACAATTAAGGAAAATTTTAAGGATCCATACTTATCTAAAAGTATAGAAATCTTTGTCAATTTTATTAATTCCAAAAACACTAATCATAAAATGTTTGGTAATATTCTTGTAAAAGTATTTCAATTTCTAAGTATTTGTATATTTTTTAGAAAATATTGATAATTTAAAAAGTAAAATAATTTTATCCCATATTAGAATTTGATGAATAATTTAAAAAAAAATAGAAATTAGCAAATTATTATTAAAAAAACAAGAGAAATCATAAAGTTTAGCGTCTAAAGTTTTCATCTATAATCCAACCCTAGAAAGTTTGGATATAAATTGTTACCATAGAAACCAAATATTGAAATTCATTATAATTAATAAATTAGTTTCATTGTTAATAATTAAACTTTAATTAAATACATTTAATTAATTATATTTTTAAATAATAAAAACGATTAAATATAACTATTGGAAATTTAATGAACAAGTATTATAACTTTATCATTAAAATAGATGAAAATTTAACATTTCATATTAGTAATTATTCAAATTGATTTTTTCATTCATTAACCAAATCCAATATCTTCATGTGTTTTAATACAAAATCAAACAAAAACATTAATACATTTCTAAGCATGTTTTTATTCAACTAATGCATACATTCTTTTACATACTCTTTTAATAAAAAGATTCATAAAATTAATAATAGAGTAAAAATTTGTGAAACCATTTCATTTCATTTAAAGTGTATAAATCAAAATTTATTATTATTGTGTATATTTAATATTTTAAATTTAATTAAATAAATTTCATAAAAAAATTTTGCTAGTTTGTCTGTGACGTGCGGAACTAGCCTGTGGCTAAGAAACTGCAACTCGGGGGCATCTAAGTCGTCAAAATCACCTGGGGATCGCACCCGGCCTGAGCCACACCAACCCTTAACATGGTTGGATTTTTTGTCCCCGCAAATTTAGAACCGGTGACTTAACATCACGGAGTGCCTTAACAACACACTCTGTCACTGACTATCCTACACCTCGAGGACAAATAAATTTCATATATTATAATAGTTGGATAATATAAATTAACAAAATCTTTGAAAAAATAAATATTAATAAAATGTAATAATTGTGATTTCAATAAATAATTTTATTATAACTTTGTCTTGTAATCTTTGAATAATAAAATTTAAATAAAATAACATTATTATTACATCATCATCATTATTAGTGAATAATGATATTATAATATTATTATTACAATATATGAAAAATACATAATTATTAAAATCACAATCATTTCACTAATCATATTTAGGTATTTTTGTTTGTAAAGATGTTTATTCAACACATTGAAAGAGTTAAACATTATATGGCATTCATGGTTATCACTTTTTGCAATCCCAATTCAAATTAAATGATTTCATAAAAGCAATGATACATCTCAAATTAATTTAAAAATAGAGAAATCATTAATAATGTTAATTATTAGCATACTCATAATACATTTTACAAATCAAACAACAACAATCATAACATTATATGAAAAACATAATATACATGAACGATATACATATCAATATACATGTCAAACATACATCTCAACAAAACCTGCAATAAACATGTCATATATACATCTCAAGTCCAATATAAAACAATCAATATACATGTCAATCAATACCACTACTAGCTAGGTCCACCACCATAGCTAGATGCATTAGTGTCTTTGCTGCCAAAAGTAGAGGGTCTATCAATACCTTTGTCAAAAGTAAATGAAAATTATATGTCATTATCGAATGGGTCTGAATTAAGATCAACATGTGAACAGTGTCCAAAGCATCAAAATATTTTGACACATGTGGAGGAAAGGGAGGATCAGTGGATGATGGCACGTGGAGGTGAAGTACAAGGATCGGTGGATGGTGACACAAGTGGAGGAAGATGATTGGTGTATGGTGGTGTGTGTGGAGGAGAAGCTGGAGGATTGTTGGATCGTGCATACACATGTGGAGGAGGAGGATCGGGCATAGATGGTGTAGACACATGTGGAGGATAAGTCGCAGGAGGATTGGTGGATGGTGTAGACACATGTGGAGGAGGAAGAGGAAGAGGATGATGGTGCAAACATATGTGGAGGGAAAGGCACGGGAGGATCGGTGGATTGTGAAGACACATGGAGGGGGAGGAAGAGGATCATACATGGATGGTGTAGAAACATGTGGAGGAAAATTAGGAGGACCAATGGATGGTGCAGACACATGTGGAGAAGAAGCATGATCAATAGGAGGACCATGTGGTGGAGTAGAGGATGAAAATTGATTTGGTAATGATGCATATGGAGTAGAATCATGAGCAACATGGAAATGATCCCTCAACCTCTCAATGAGGTTGAAAAAACTGACAATATGATACATAAGTGATGTCATGTCATGAGGCAGATTCATCCATATCATAAACAAATGTGGTACCTGTAATATGTCTCGAATCAGCACCGGTACCACTCCATGACTAACCATAACACCACTAAGCGATCTGCCACCTATATTTGGACTCTCCAATCCGACCTATGTGGCATGTGGGGTCTATATATTTCAAGATGCTCCTCTGCATCCTCCATCTCCTCATCATGTTGGAGAAGCTCATCCCCAACATGTGTGCCAATATATGCAAAACAATAGATAATAATAATAAGATAATTGAAACAAAATGTTACAATAAATTACATGTGCATTAAATAAGACAAAAATATGCAACTAGATTTATCAAAACATAACGATAATATTACCTCTCTCATCTAGTGGCTTTGTTGTTGTAAATAGGATTTTTGGACATCCTCTCCAATCCATCCCCACGTACAGGTATTGTGTAACATTGAAAGCTAATCTGGCACGCCCCTCTTGGACAACAACTACTGCCATATGTGCATACGCACATCAAACATAGGCCTAGGAGGAAAACGAGGTACTCTTGGTCGAGTGGCATGAACCCTCTCAAAAAAAAATTGAATAACTCCGACGCGAATGAGAATACTCTCCTCCCAGAAAAAATGATGAGACAATTATCCAACACAAAACAAAATCGTCTCAAAAAAAATCGTCGTCCACCTAATCAATCAGGGCCTCTGCAGTAAACTATTTACATAATACATCAAAGGGAAACTAATGTGCTACCCATTAGAGGTAAAGTGTGACTATGGTGTGACAATAAATCATAGACACATAACCTCCTCTCTTTGAAATGAACTCATCTACATATGACAACCAGAAACCTGGAATTCCAAAATGGAAAAAACTTTTGGAATGATGTATTTCTACACATGCCAACTAGGTCTCTCCTGCAACACCAAGTAGTAGATCATGGAACTAATGCCAAACCTCCCCCCTCCTAGACAACCTAATGATGAAATAAACATCCTCCTTTGTGGGTTGATACCAATGATTGGCACCGACTTTGAATCTTTGTCGATCATGATTCCAACAACGGATCAACTAATATAACCACAAAGAGTTCTCCCCGAGGGATGCACCCTCCTCATAAAACTTGAGAAGGCCAACATCCATTAAAAGGGAATGTGTATGTGATATAATAGGGTGAACAAACAACTCCCTCTCCCTCTCCTGAGCTTCCCACTCATGTACAAAGTTGTACATTTCAACCCGTTGGTGTTGCTACTCTCATCGCCGTCATCTATGATTCACATACAAATATTTTTCGGCACATATATATAAACAAAATAAATAGAAATTATAAAACACGCACACGTATATATAACATGTATTTAACAAAAACTAAAGTCAATTTTTGTTTGCAAAACATTGTACAAAATTAAACGGTGCGTCTAAAACAATCACTACACACTGTAACTGGTGTTATATATAAAAAAAAATAGCACCGCCAAACAGTGGTGTTTCTATCACACATCGATGAACCACATTTACTATTTCACCGACATGGATTTTAACGGTGCGTCCCATAGGGTGCACCACGCTGCTAAATTATGGTTAAGTTAAGTTGTTTCATTGAAAATTAATCAGTGTGATGTGTCAATACTAACGCACCGGGGCTGCCATGTTATTGGAGAAACACCAACTTGTTTAATGGTGTGTTGTATAGAGCATCGAGAATGGGGCATACAAACCAATGCCCCAGTATGCCAAGTTGTTAAATATTTTCTTGGTGTGGTTTCATTAACAACACCAATGCATTTTATTAACATTGACGCACCACTACTCTAAAGTTTATGTATTATAAACTTAGTTCACCTGAACACGAGCATTGGCATGTTGTTTAGCGGTGCGGTGCCAAGTTGTTAAATATTTTCCTAGAGTGGTTTGTTAAATCGTACCAGTGCATTTTGTTGACATGGACACACCGCTACGCTAAATTTTAAGGACTCTAAGCTCAACGTTGTGCTTTGTAAAATTGAAAGAACCAGTATGCCATTGTTCCAAGAGCACCCACATGTTGTTTAGTGGTGCATTTTCTTCTATAACGCACCAGTGATGGGGCATCACTAAATACGCACTGCTATATTTATTTTTTATAATTTATCATATTGTTTTTCTTTGAACAACACTAGTGTGTACTGTTACAGCTTACGCACCGATGCATACCGTTAGAGTTCACAGACATGTGAACCACATATATTGTCTCACCGACATGTGTTTTCGCAGTGTGTCCCATAAGACACACCTCACTCTTAGATTGTGAAATATTCGTCCCGATCTCGCACTTTTTACAACACCGATGTGTGTGTTGGACCTAGCGGCGCCGCTAGGTTAAATTGTTTTATTGCAAATTAAGCAGTGTAATGCATTAATATAAACACATCAGTGCTACCGTGTTATTAGAGCATTGAGATTATTTTTAGCGGTGTGTTGTTTTATATAGAGTACTGAAAAACAGGGCATCTAATGAGACTCCCCGCTATGCAAAGTGGTTCATTATTTTTCCTAGTGCGGTTCTTTTAAAAACACCAGTACATTTGGTTAAAATGGTGCACCGTTATGCTAAATTTTACGAAATGTAAGGTTAGAAGTGCGCTTTGATAAATGAAACGCACTGGTGCTCTAGTGTTCCAAGAGCACTGGCATGTTGGTTAACGGTGCATTGTCTTTAGTAACGCACCGGTAATAGAGTGTCACAGAAGACGCACCGCTATTCTAAATTTTACGAAATGTAAGCTTAGCAGTGTGCTTTGATAAATGAAACACATTGGTTCTTTTGTGTTCCAAGAGCACTGGCATGTTGGTTAGCCGTGCATTGTCTTTAGTAACGCACCGATAATGGAGTGTCACAGAAGACACACAGATATGTTTATTTTTTAAATTAATCGCAGTGTTTTTATTTGAACGAAATCAATGCATACAATTAGAGTATATGAACCAGTGGCGGTGCTTATTGTCCATTAACACATAGGATGCACCACTTCAGAGTGAGCCGAAGCATTCAGACGCACCGCACAAAATTGGAAAAAAAAAATGAAAAAACGACCAAATTTCAAGTCAATTTCAAATTTGAATCGAATGAAAATGAAAATAGGAATGTCATGAACAATTTACTTGGACTCTTATGTCCCAAGGAAGCATGGTTCCACCATTGAGAGGAAATGAAAATTCATGGTACTTTTCAAAATTTTAAATGTGTGGTATCTACCATTGGAGCTATCAAACTCGTTGTAGAGCACCACAAACAAGGCGTCATTGGAAGGAGAGTGATCATTGATGCTTGCTTGAGAAGCACATAATGAAATGTAATAATAAAAATCAATTTGATAAAAAAAAACTTATTTACCTTACCAGAGTGCGCTTGACGACAGGGACACACACCGGGTCATAATGTGCAATGGCATTGGGACACTTTATTTTGTGCTTATTTTTTTATTATAATGTTTGATGGTGCTTCTGACAAGTTAAACATTGGGGCATCATTGTTTATATGTGCATCAAGGCGTATGTTCGAAGTTATAGGCTCATCGGTAAAAAGACCTTCGCAAATACCTTCAACCCCCCGCCTTCGCTAACACCTCTACTATAAACAAAGAAAAGATAAAAAATTTGAGGAGGTTCTGTAAAAACCTTCGCTCCAAGGTGTTCTCCTTGTAGTGAATAAGTAGATTATTGAATTTAATTAATTCTGAAATTAAATTCAAACCATAGCATCAATCACACAACAGCTGGAAATGAAATAGTGGAAGCATAAAATCAATTTCACAAATACACAAGTAATTACTCCTTCAAAATCAACTTTTCATTCTTTCAAAAGCTTACAAGTTAAACTCCACAAGCTGCCAAAAAACAATTGTTGCACGCTTACGAAAATTACCTTGAACTAAGTGGAATGACATGCTCGAGAAGTATTGATTGTTGTATGAATGATTTTATGCACTATAACTCATGTCCATATGGACTACATGGAGAACTATATGGGTTGTTAATATGACTATGCGGACCTGTTAGTATGATTGTATGGAAATGTACAACATGTACAATATTATATGTTGCTTGGATTCTCCTTTCCCTGAATCCATGCTCTCTTTCTCTTAGTCACTCAACCTACTCAATTGTTCATGTGTTTGTTTGAACTCTCTATCTTGACATGTCTTTATACGTTTATATGAGACCAAAACCCTAATCTATTTTTTAGATTACTCCTAATGTAAGTCATGCATGCATGATATACACTTTTTAAACTCAACTGCTAAATATAAGATTTATCACCTTTTTACTAAAGTGAATTACAAAATAGAATTACTTTTTGAAAATAGAACTATCTTGAACCAATTATCGCACGTTCACATTGAACCTGTGCGAAAGTTCCTATTCGAGTTATGTTTCTCAACATGGTTGAAATGCATGTGTTTGGTTCAAACAATGCTTCCTAAAAGGTCCAAGCCACAATATATCGAACTTCTTATGATCTCTACGATTGTCATGTTTCTTATCCCAATGAAGAATAATATCTTCTTCATTGAAGACCATATCCTTGGATTTATTATCCAGCTTCTTCTTAATGTCATCTTGGCTTGTTGTAAACTTCTAAAAAGCTACTCTTATATG
This sequence comes from Picea sitchensis, assembly GCA_010110895.2. Lineage (NCBI taxonomy): Eukaryota > Viridiplantae > Streptophyta > Pinopsida > Pinales > Pinaceae > Picea > Picea sitchensis. The sequence goes on along the minus strand of SNQJ01S0305100.1, from coordinate 338 downwards.
TTCATCCAACTCCACAAGTTGACCAATCCTCACCTTATATACTAGGATCTTCAAATGGATTAACAAATCCATGTCCATTCCATACACTAGCTCAAACAGACTCTTTCTAGTAGCTTGTTTTTTTGTGATTCTATCAACCCAAAGTTCAAATTTGAATTGACTTTCCAAAATCCTTTTGTTATCTCAAAATATCTTTTTAATGATCTTCAAAAGGTTCTTGTTACTTGATTTAGCCAATCCATTACCCCAACAATAGAAATTTGATGAATGAAAAATTATAATACCATAATTGTTACATTTAGACATGCACCCAAACCGGTGCACACACACCTTAGTTC
>SNQJ01S0305097.1:9272-19452 GCA_010110895.2 Picea sitchensis | reverse complement strand
AAAGGAAATGGGTACTTCATTGTTTTCAACATTCTTTTGGGTTAGGACGACGACATAGGAACGATCAGAAGCAAAAGTGTAGAGTGTAAATTCTTGAGAAAAATCGGGGCTCATGAGAGATGGAGCGTCTATTATGGCCTTCTTTATTGCATTAAAAGCTTGATTTTCTAGGGGTCCCTAGTGATATTGGGTGTCTTTCTTAATTAGGTTCTGCAAGGGTCTGACCATTTCAGAGAAGCTGGGGACAAATCTTCTCACAAAGTTAATCTGGCATAAGAAGGACTGCATAGATTTTTTGGATGTAGGAGGGGGAAGTTTCGCGATGACTTAAGTCCTATCGGGGTCGATAATCATCCCTTCGCTTGACACAATAAATCCTAAGAGTTTACCCTGTTCTACTGCAAAGATGGATTTTTTAGGATTCAAGGAGATGCCGTATTTACGACATCACTGTAGAACGACTCGTAAGTGAGCTAGATGATCGGTTTTGTTTTTAGAGAAAATGGTAACATTATCTAAGTAAACTACGACGGACTGATTGATTAAGCCTCGGAAAGAAATGTCCATTGCTCTCTGGAAAGTGGCACCATCATTAATCAATCCAAAGGGCATTTTTCGATAAGCATAAGTGCCCCACGAGGTACAAAAGGTATTTTTAAGTTGGTATGGTGGAGACATCAGGACTTGGTTGTACCCTGAGAAACCATCCAGTAAGGATAGCCTCTCAGAACCAGATACCTGCTGAAGGATCTGTTCCATGGGTGGGACAAGATAGTTGTCTTTATCAGACGCTCTATTAAGGTTTCAGAAATCGACACAGAGTTGGATTTCCCCACTTTTCTTCCAGACTGGGACAAGGTTAGAAACCCATTGAGTGTGCCTAACAGGAAAAATTATCTTAGCATTTAGGATCTTATTCAATTCTTTTTGAACGGTCGGTTCGAGCTTAGGGTGCATTTTTCTCAGTTTTTGTTGAAAGGGTAAGGTTTGGGGCTTCATAGGAATGACATGCTGTATGATGTTAGGGTTGAAAGTTTTAAGGTCATCATACGTCCATGCAAAGACATCTTTAAATTCTTTGAAAAATTTAATAAATGCAAATTTTTCTTGTTGAGAACACCCCAACCCTAGATTAATGCACTGTGGATTGTCCTTAGTTCCTAAGTTCAGTTTTTCATATGATAAAGAGGAACTATTGGTTTTAAAGTTGATCGAATTTTTAAATTTATCTTGAAGATCATAAAACTTCTCTAATCTAACTACAGATTTAGGGATCAAGTTTACCATGTCCGATGAAGATTCAAGAGTTCTCGGATCTGGTATTATCGTGAAATTGCGCAAATTTTCGTCGTGTGTGTGTTCGTCTATCACCGTGCACTGAAAAGTTTCTTCCATGGGCAGAAAGTTAATAATCTGTTGATCGTCGTCAATGACTCTCTAGTTCGTGATGTTGTCAGGAACGGATGGCCTGAACAACAACTCGACGGAGAATGCATCTGGGGAAAAGCCTTCTGCAGGAAGAAGTTTAGAAGCTACGTTAGCCAATAAATATGCTTCAGAGTTATTCAATCTAGGGATATAATTTATATTGAAAGCAGAAAATTTATTCATTAAATTCCATACCTCAGATTGGTAGCTTTTAAGATGCGGAGAAAGACAGTGGATAGAATCTCTTACCTGTCTAACCACTATTTCAGAGTCACCAAAGACGGTCAATTTTTGAATGTTCATATCCAAAGCTTTTCTGAGACCTTGCAGTAAAGCCTCATATTCTGCAGTATTATTAGTACATTCAAATTCCAACCTACATGCAATCAATGTTTTGTTACCTGCCAGATCCATAATGACGCAGCCTGCACCAGCTCCTTCTTTGGACTTTGACCCGTCGAAATAAAGAGACCAAATTTGATTTCCATCGGGTACATGAGACCGTTGCGTAGAAGCTGTTGGCTGCACATATGCTACAATCTCGGATTGCTATTCTGGATTGGTGATAGTTGAAGCCTCGGCCATGAAATTTCTGAAAAAGGTGTCCATCCCTTGTACTTCGGGTGAATCAACAGAAGGTATAAATGGTTCGTTGGGATCATTCAAGTCTGTGACTGTGAACTTAAGGTAGTGTTCACAATTTACCTTGATCTTGTTGGGCTTGCCGTTCTTTGGAAGCCATAGGTGAGACCAATCTGTCGCGAAATAACCGTGTAGCTGCTCCAACCAGTCCCTGCTTAAAAACAGACCATACACTTCTGGAATATCCACAACAATTATATCAATGACTTGATGAACCTTATGGTTAGATGATAATCTTATAAGCACATTCTTTAGTTCACCTATAACTTTAACATTGGTCCGATCAAGTTGTATGATTTTTAAAGTGGAGGGTTCAACTTCAGCGTTAATCTTTTGGCACACAGACCATGGCATCACATTGGATGACACTCCCGAGTCTACCATACAATTGTGCACGTTTCTATTAAAGATTTCGAAAGTTAACAAAAATGGAGGTACATTTTTGCGAGTACTAAGGGTGGTAGTTTGTGGCTTTTTACTCGCAGTTTCTAAAGCTACTTTATCTACATTATTTACATTATTTACATTACTTACAGGGAGGCTCCCTTTATCTTGAGGATCAGGATTGTTTTTAGTGGAAGTCTTCTAAGGAACTTTGTTCTTGACAACCTTGTTACCACTTGAATTACCATTTTTGCCATTCTCTGAGATATTCTGTAACATTTTTTGTAGCAGAAATGGAAATTTCAATAACTCATAAACAAAAATGTTAGCTCTTAACTTTTTAAGATATTCAACTAAATCATAATCTAAGTTGGGGTTCACATTACTCTGTTTAGTCTCAGCTGATTTAGATTGCTTTGGAGTCGAAGTTGTAGTGTTTTCGGCAGAAGGTTTGTTGGATGTCTTACTCCTGGTATTACAAGGATGAACCGTCTCGAAGTTAGCTTGAAAGATGTTATCCGAGAAGTGTCCAAAAGTATTTGGAGAAGACTCCTCTTCTTGAACTGTCTCTTGTTCAACTACCTCCTCAGGAATCTCAGGAGGCATCAAGTTATCTTGGGTTTCTAGAATTGTTTGAAGGGCGCATTGCAGACTTTCTAGATTAAGGCCTTCGGTGGTTGGATTAGGTCGGTTGGTGGGAAAAGGCTTCTGGAACGGGGGCTTGTAAGGTATTTTGCTCAAGGAAGCTTCTTCGGTCGTCCTTTTTAAGTCTATAACTTGATTTGACAGTTTTTGAACAACTTTAGTTAAGTTTTCTAAATCAGATATTTCAGGTTGTGTTTTACTTTGAGTAGGTCTAGGGAGGATTTCAATCTTCTTTTTGGAAAAAGAACTAGTCTCTGTTTCATTGCTAGTAGAGTCTTTAAGACTAATTATGTCTTTTTCAATCTGGCTGGCCTCCTCGAAGGCTTCTAACAACGTGGCTTTCTTAGATCGTTTAACCCAAATAGCTATACTTTGATGCAAAGATTTAGTGTAGTATGCTATTATAAGATTCTCGGCGGGCATGGAATCCGTAGGGATTCGATTTTTAAGTGTTAAGAATCTTTGATTAAAGTCTTTAACTTTTTATTTTGGGTTCATTCTTAAGCTAGAAAGGTCCATTACTAGGACTTCTGGAGGCTTACCGTCTCCAAACTTTTCCAAAAAGCATGACTCAAACTTTTTCCAAGACACGATGGTGTGGGGTTGTTGGGAAAAGTACCATGTAGATGCATTGCCCTCGAAAGTATAGGGGAACAACCTACAGACAATGTCTTCATGTTCGACATTGCGAAGTCTTATGGCTAACATAAATTTTTTAATGTGATCTTCAGCGATCTGTTTTGAGTCAGGGTCAAATTTGGGAAGCCATTTCTCCGGATGCTTAGGTAAAGGATGTTGAGCTCCAGGTACGACTACAACATCCTGGTCGAGCCAAGGTCTAGCAGGGTTGTTCTGATTTTCCATTGGTGTAGTCGGTGTGGAAGGCTGAGAAGGGGAACTCCCTTTGTCAGAGGAATCTCCTCCAGAAGAGGAAGGAGATGATGGAGGTGGTGAAGGAGGTATACCAGATCCTCCTGCAGCAGGATTTAGGATTGGATCTGTAGGATTCATAGTGAGATCAGTGCCTCCGAGTTGTTCTCTGATATCAGAGAAATCCAAAGTCTGGTCCAATGGACGGTTAGGTCGCCTCAAACGGGCCAAGGCACTATGAGTTCTTATAAGAGATTGACGGACAATCTCTTGGATGTCACCACCTGTAGGATAAGGGGTTGTTGGCTCAACTATGATCCGTGGATCGTCGGTTGATGTGGTTTCTGTTTGAAGGGGAATATTATCGTTCGAATGGCCTCTAGTCACTATAGGTGAGCGATTAGGTGGTGGAGGAGTCTTGCGACCACCTCGTTCCATTAATTAATTTCAGGCCCTCCTTCTAGCGCCATTTGTTGACAGGAGAAATTGACTGTCCATTAACTGGGAGAGTGGAACCGGTCCGGGGTTGTCTAATAACCCAAGCCGTTTGGGATGAACCACCCTGATGGGTTTAGCGGCTCCGTTAGCCGATCTAAGTCCTAAGAAAACAAAAAGAAAACTACTCTAAAATAACTAATCTAACTAAAAATAACAATTAAAACAAACTAATAAACTAATCTAACTAAAATTAACTATTAAAACAAACTAAACAAATCTAACTATTCTATATATACAATCTACTATTTAATACTATACTAACTCTAAGAAATTAACTATCTAACTACTAACAGAAATAAATCTTATTCACAAATATACAATATTTACAATTTACAGATTTCAATGAAAACCTGAAAAACTCATTTGTATTCTGTCCTAAGACAGGGAGAGCTATTGTTTTTTTATTTTTATGATTTTATGAAAAAAAATAAAAATAAAAACTATCTAAACTAAACAACTAATATACTAACTCTAACTACAAATCTAAACTACACATATATCTAACTAAACTACTTGAATTATACTAACAAATTAACTATCAAATAAATGACAAACTGACCTGAAGAAACGCTCCAGGTTTTTCCTGTGTGTAATGATTGTCTTAGCTGATCGGAGGGAGGAAACCCGCACCGAATTATCCAAGAGATTCTCGTAAACGAAAAGTTGTAGTGCTCTTTAAATATGATTACAGGACAAACAAGACATAAAAAATTTACAACAATCTTATGATTTATAAATCTTCACAGTTAGATAAATCTGTATGCAAAGACCTATACAAAATGATTCAATTAACGAAGAAGAGAAATCTGTGATTCATTAGCTGAAACAAAATAATTATTGTACTTTTAAAAATAATGAAAGAAATCAGATATGGATAGCACATTAATCATATCATATCATATTGCAATAGATTATGATAGCTAAAGTAGTCTATAATCAACTGCAAAGTGACATGCATAAACTTGAAACAATAGTTTGATATATTGAAAGCGAAAGATGTTACAAGATATCAACTCTCATCTCAGTTTGTATCAAAAATCCATAGCCTGGTTCTCCCACAAGTGAGGATGCCTTATTACAAAAAGTAATAGGTATTTAAAGACTTCCCACAAGGTAAAACATCCATGTGGAAGTTATCAAAACTGTTTACAGAAAATCTGGGAAAATATCCCAAGTTTCTATCTCTAACTCAAACTAACAACTTAAAAATAAAACTATATCACATAAATATCTCCTAGACTTCCACAACATGTCCAATGCAATTCGAATGTACCTAAAAGAGTACAAAAATAGGCAAGTTAAAAGGATATTTTATTAATAAAATTGATAAAAATCTAATTCTAAAGACTAGCTACAGAATCTTACGATTCTGTAGCTGGTCTAAATCAAACAGAAAATCGTATTAAAATCAATTTGAATCTTAGAAAATACATTCAAACTATCAAAAGATATTTGATTGCTAAAAACATCATTCAAATCGAGACTTGAACAAATTAAATCAAATTATAACAGAGATGGATACACTCTGTTTAATTCTTTATCACCAAATCGGGTATACAACATCGTATTGGATAACCGACAGTAATGAAATCGTTTTCATAATCAATTGAAATCACAAATAGTTTCTTCAACTATCCACAAGATCACTTCGAATCCAAACCAAAGCAATAGGATCGTTTTCTCAAATTGACAGCAATATATTAAACATAACCAAACGATCCATGCTATTAGCGAATCAAATCAAAACTGGTATGTAAATTATCACAAACGAAATCATAACAAAATTAATCGGTTGATAACAGGATCTATGAGACTCATCCAACTTTTGTTATTGCCAATTGGGGAAAACAAAATCGATTGACAGTCAACGAAATCGTTACTTGAATTCATTTCAAAATGAAATATTAACCGAATCTTCTCATACGAATTCAACAAAGATAACATATGTCGATCTGAGTTTAACAAACTCATTTTGAAAATTGAAATCAACAGAGCAACATCAAATCCATTTTCGATACGAATCCACCTCATAAAAACAATCGTGGTAACTCAAGATATGCAGCAATCCAATCGAAACAAGAGCGAATTGAACAGTTTGTGTTTGTTACAGCCGTTATGAATCAACACAAATCCATGATTATAGCGAAAATATATGCAGTAATCGTCGACTCTTTCAACTATTCAAATCACAACGTATATGTGTTACAACTATGCCAATTCAATCAATCAATCGAAACCTTTGGTAAGTGGATAAACCATTCGCACAATAAAAAATTATGCCATAGTTTTAAAACCAAACAAACAAATCAAAACCAATACCAAGTGTTGTATGAAACGATTCACACCAAGGGTTCAAACCATAACACCAATGCTTTTCATATAATCAATATGCCAAGTGAATTGATCAAATAACATGTAAATCCAATTGCCAATGCATAACAACTCAATCACTCATGAAACAAAACTACATAATCAATCAAAGAATGTCAAATGAGTACAGATAAAAAGGGTTTTTCCAACTGCATAATGATAAGTAAAATGTAAACGCAATGGGCATATTGACAAGAATGATAACGACAATTCAGTGAAGATTTTAATGCAGCTTCGAAAGACCAAGTTTTCACGCTTACAGTCGTGAAAACAAGAACGAAGGTAAGTGTGTAAATAGTGCAAAAATAAAAGTGTCGTTTATTTGAGAATTGCGACGAAAAATTAAGGTTTGCAAAACACTGGTGTAGGCAGCTTATAAGACAGTAGAAAAATGTGAATTGGCTGCCAACAAGTAGTCGATAATAAATTGCAAACTGATATGAAGAAAACTTGAAACAAAAGTTTGATATATTGAAAGCAAAAGTTGTTACAAGACATCAACTTTCATCTCAGTATGAATCATAAATCCATAGTCCGGTTCTCCCACAGTGATGATGATGGGTTCATTACAAAAATGACAAGTATTTAAAGACCTCCCACAGGGTAAAACATCCCTGTGGGAATTATCAAAACAGTTTACAAAAATATGGGGATAATATCCCAAATCTCTATTTCTGACTCAAGCTAACAACCTAAAATAAAACCATATCCAAAGTATCTCCTAAAATGCCACAACATGCCCAATTAATCATTGTAATTTGTATGCACCTGAAAGAGGACAAGAATAGACAATATTAGAGGATATTTTATTGATAAAATTGACAAAAATCTAATTTTAAGACTAGCTACAGAATCTTGCGATTCTATAGCTGGTCTAATTTGAGCATAGAATAGTTTCAAAACCAATTCAAATATTAAAGAATTATATTCAAACTATTGAACAAGTATTTAATTGTTGATTGGAAACCAAACGAATCATTCAAATCAAAACTGTTATGCTAATTTGAGAGCAAACAAAATTGTGGTCGATCGAATGATAACAAAGATACATGCGCTTTGTTCAATTTGTTATCACCAATTCGGGGTAAACAAAATCGCATTAGATAATTCGACAGCAATGAAATCATTTTCATGAACCAATTCCAGTCGACGCAAACTGTAACCAGTTAAAATAATCATGCATGTAATAGTTTATGTCACTTCAGCCATCAACAAAATCATTGTCGAATCCAAACGAAATCAGCAGTATCATTTTTCAAATTAATAGAACTATATTAAACATATACAAACGATCATGCTAATCGTGGCACACAACAATCATTTGCAAATCAAATCAAACAGGAACGAATCGAAACAGTTTGGGGTCGACACAATCGTTATGAATCAACACAGCTCCACGATTTTAGCAAATAGATATTTTGCACAGGTCGAATGTAATCAAAATCCACACGAGAGAATATTGATTCAATACAAAACATAGTTGTTCCTGGTCAATCGAAGTCAACAGGGTTGTTTTGAGTCTATTAGAGGCAAACGAAACTAATCAAAATCAAACCCAATCGACTATCCTAAATCAGACGAACATAATTGATTCAAAAACAAGCCAAACATGATAAAAAAAAAATCAATTTCTTATACTAAACTAGGCACGACAAAATCGCATAACCAAATCATATCTACATTTAATTTTAGCAAAATTAATCTACTGTACAGGATCCAAAACAAAATCATTTTCGATGAAACATAATCATTTTGTATCTATTAAAACGAACAGAGCTAATTGCAATCGGTTAAATTAATTCAAACAAGCTCACAAAGCAAAATCGATGACAACACACATACCTGGGCAACTCAGTCATGATAACTTGGAATTGATGAAGGTTGTCGCTGCCTCGACATTCCTGAAGACAATCGAACCGGTGGTTTTTTGTTTCTTTTCACTGGCTCGTAACCTCTGGTTCTCCTTCGCCAGTACTGTCACCTATTATTCTAATTCTTTGATCTTTGATTGCAACAGGGGAACGTCGATGTAATAACGTTCTAGCCAAGCGTTACATTGGATACATGATGGTTGCTCGGGATTTGATATCATAGGTGAGGTTTTTTTTAAGCCACCAGGGGTTTCATTGTGCAACTTGATTCCTGGGTAGTTTGGATCATTTTTTAGGCAAGGGGGTAAGTTAGAGACATAGTCATAGGGTTGCTTGGAGCATAGGCCATTGGAATAGGGGTACTCCTAAGCTAGGAAATGCTCAATATCGGAGTCCGACTCGTCGCTCAACACTATGGGATTTTGGTCCATGTTTTGTTTAGGTTTGTTCCGGGCAAGTCTTGATATCAATCGAGCATTTTTCTTCCCTTTACTATTGACAACATTGTTACCTCTTCCTTTCTTACTCACCGACTTCTTGACAACCTCAGTCTAGTATTTTGTACACGGGTTTCTTATGATGTCGGGTAGGTCGATGTCAGGGAAAACCGAGGTTTTGGAAGGGGGTAGAAGGATATGGAATGGCACGGGTGGCCTGACCATAGTCTCACTGACCACAACCTTGTCAATTTGAATAGACTCCGGATTAGGAAAGCCATTTCTAGATAGAAAGGATTGCCAATTATTGCCATGAAGGCTCAAATGGTGGACGGCGATGAGTTTAACCAAGCCGTGATGAAAAAGGCTGCTATCTTCCTTCTCACTCTTGAATCTCTTAGACATCTTGTAAAGACTACACAAGAAGTAATTTGGCATGTTCAAAGGATAGCCCATGAAATTCATCAACAACCGGAGGTGATACATAAAAACCAAGCCATACCGACCGTCACAGGTCACAAGCTATTTAATGATTACCAAAAGGTCATGCCACCTGGGTTTGAGGGTAGAAATAGGCATACCTTTATCACAAGATGCAACCTTTTGTGATACGAATAGCAAAGGCCACGACACCTCGTCGACTTTGGAGTTTTTAAACCACCTTTCATCTGTAGTTGCTAGTCCTGTAGCAGATCTTATGAATTTCTCATTCAGCTCGAGCTGTATGTCACCGATTTTAGCCCTGCACCCATCAAAGGTGAGGGAAAATTTTTGGGCAACCGAAAGGTTGAAACCCTTGAACCTCTGTATAAACACCAGCCAACCACTGTTTTCTAAATCCTTACAGGCATTATCGAATAGTAACATAGTTTGGCTACCATTTGGCTCTATGTGCACCACCGGTGCCATAGACAGGAGCACACGGTGAGCAGGGTGTTCAGGCAAGGGTTCGAACAGAGTACGCAGGGGCAGAACGCTCACAGGCTTACCCAAAAACTAGCAGAGGTGACCTGGGATAGGGGAAAAGCATTAATG
>SNQJ01S0305095.1:0-10180 GCA_010110895.2 Picea sitchensis | reverse complement strand
TTTTCCAATTTAGTTATTTTCTTAATGTAAATTATTAAAAAAATAATAATTTGTAAATAAATTATCACGTAATAAATTTTTTATATTTGTTTTTAAGGTGTAGATAAGTTAGTGATAGAGCCTATTGTTAAGGCACTCCTTGCAAGGTCGTTGGTTCAAACTTTGCAAAGTTTATAGTGGTAGCGGTCGGAATTGAATCTCTGTCACGCGAATATGAGCCCATCTAGCTTTCAATTTCATCATATAAAAAAAAAAAAGTATCACTTTTAGATTTAGGAGTCGATTTTCAATGTTGTATTTGTGGTGGTACTAGTGGTCAAGGCCATGTTTGAATTAGGTAATAATTTTAACTCCAAAAATAACGTGGTGCTACTGGTAGCATCACTTTTCGATTCAAGGGTCAATTTCAGGGTTTTGTCTCCAATCTCAAGGGCATGATTTCAAAAAAATTGCAATTTTAACGAGTTCCCCCCAAAACGTGCTACTAGTAGCACTACTTTTTGATTTGGGGGTTGATTTTGGTATTTTTTACCAAAAAATATGATAATATTTTGCTAGAGTTATCATTTCTAGGTCATAGTTCTCGTTAAGTTGGTTATAACTATGTTTACTATAAACATTTTTAGGGTTATTTAGGAAATTTGGCTCTCTTAACATTTTTGTCATTACACATATGCTAAGGGTTTGTTTAAGAAGAAAATTCAACTCACATTATGAATGGAATTGAATGTTGGTTCAAAAATTTGTGTGAAATTCATTTATGTTCATGTACGAGCCTCATGTGACTGAAATTTGTGTGAAATAATCAGTTGTCACAAAACCAATATTAATGTAGGATGTAAACATTCTAAAGAATCAAATTCCACCACAATTTTTTTTTTTAAAAAACACATCATTTTCTCACTACAACTGATCCCATAACTTACACAAACAGTCAACATGAAAACCATGTAAATTATGGCTATTAACAACATATTAGAAATAAAATAAATGCTCAGATTGTCCAATACATTAATGGTTACCCCATGGAAGCCTACTTCCCTAGGCCATCTTAACATGAAAATGTACGTGGCTACCCCCATTTTAAACATTTTTAGGGTTTTTTTGGGAAGTTTGAATCTCTTAGCATTTTTGTCATTACACATATGTTAAGGGTTTGTTTGAGGAGAAAAGTCAACTCACATTACGAATTGAATTGAATGTTGGTTCAAAACTTTGTGTAAAATTCATTTATATTTCGTAGAATTGTTCCATGTTTAATAAATGTTTAATATTTGATCAAATTACTTGAATCAATACAATATTTAAGTATTACAAGACAATGTGAATATTCATCTATGAAATTTACAGAAGAGTTAAAGAAAGAGAATTCTAATTAAAATTGGTCTTATATGCATTCAAGCAGTTGCAATGTTGAGGCCTTCAATGTCACATGTGGTGTTGTTGCTAACCAATGAAAGATGACATCTACATTCACCCACAAGGCTTGCTTTCATAGATTTGGATAGTGTGGGTGCACCTATCCCTGACAAAACATCAAGCAGTGCAGATGCGAGATGCAAACTTGAAGAGGTGTTAAATCCAACAAAGAAGCTCCAACCAAAATTTTTAGGATTTTTTTTTATAAAAGTAAGTTTGAATTCTTCTCTCAAACTATGATTTTAATAATAAATTTATGTTTTTAATAGTAAATTTATAAAAAAGACATCGAGTAATAAATATTTATCCATAGCCATTGAGCTCTTTGTACCAAAATTTAAGCATAAAACATACTTATCATAAATATAGTTAAAAGAATTATAAAAAATAAATATGCATACAATTCTCTATTGTTCATCTGCGTTTTTGTCTGCTGCAACAACATGCATTGACAAGCTCCTACATTGGCAAGCTCCTGAACATGCACACCGAATGATATTCTGCTAAACCAAATGCAAAATAAAAGCAAAGACGGATACACGATAAGAATACTACGAGAAAAGGAGAAAAACTCACATGTTATACTCATGTCCAACATACCTATAGCCACATTACCACTAGACACTAAACTTGTAACTGTCCGTAAAATGCATATTTCAAGATCAAATTATGAAAAATATTACCATGGAAAACAAACGAAGTAATGCTAGGCTTATTTCTAGCATTACTTCATTTCATGGAAAATTATTAAGCAAATGTTTCTTTTAATCTAAGATTTTCGTTTACGATGTGGTTTTATATGTCTAAATAAGGTCAAATAAAACCTCAAATTAAAAAGCTATGATAAAAAATAAAATGTGAGTTTGCAAATTATATGAATCTCTCAAAACTTTGATTTGATTACAATGGTTGATTTACGTTGAGGAAAATCAATTATTGATAATCCTTGTAGCCCTAAGGGCAGGGATTAATAACTGTGCTAAAAGATCGTTGAGCCTTTAGATATAACATCCAAATATATTCACAAATTATGAAACAAAACTACAAGGCACTATCTAAGCCACGAGTCAATCAAAGCATAAGCGCCGGACTCCTTACGCTTTTCTCAACATCATGACACTGATCTATTTTCTCAACTGTATGACACTGATCTACTTCTACTAATCTAGATAAATATTTACATGAAAATGTAAGCCAGCAGAGAATCTAGATAAAATGTTTAGATGCAAAATGTAACCTGACGCTTTAGAGTGGAGTGGAAGGATTATCACTGTCGGTGCGTGCATGCGCAGAAGGATCTCCATCCCAGAAAAATACGAGGCTGCTGGTATTTAGGGCAAAGGTCTGTAGAGAGAGCGGAAGCGGGGGAAGAGCAGGGGCGTCTACAACGCCTTCCAATATATGCAACACTTGACTCATCGTCAGCCTTTCGTTTTCGTCGTCTTGAATGCACCATCCTCCCACGATGGCGGCCCTCTTCACTTGCTCCGCTTCTACATCGTTCACGTTTATCAATTTCTTGTCGAGAACCTCCATGGCGTTTCCACTGCTTATCTGAGTTGCAGCCCACGCGGAAAAGAATAGCTCGCTGGATTCCGGGTCCCAGTCCATGTTTCTTCGCCCTGCAATTATTTCCAGCAACGTCATACCGTAGCTGTAGACGTCGGCCTTGACGGTGATGGGTAGACCGGAGAGCCACTCGGGGGCCAAGTATCCCCTGGTTCCTCTAATGGTTGTCAAGACCTTACTATACTCTCTGCCCAGGAGTTTCGCCAGCCCGAAATCAGCCACTTTGGGGCAAAAGTTGGAATCGAGGAGGATGTTTTCCGGCTTGATGTCGCAGTGAATGATGCAGTCCCTGCACTTCTCGTGCAGGTAAGCGATTCCGCGGGCAGTTCCCACGGCGATGCTGAAGCGCGTTTTCCAGTCCAGAACCGTGTGCTGATCATCGTTCCGGGATTTTTGGAACAGGAAGGCGCTGAGGCAGCCGTTGGGCATGTATTCGTACACCAACAGTCTTTCGGAACCCTCGGTGCAAAATCCCCGCAGTCGAACCAAATTTACATGCTGCGTGGTTCCAATGGTTCTTACCTCCATGCGGAATTGCTTCTCTCCTTGGCTCGCACCCTCCAACTTCTTCACAGCCACCAGAGAGCCGTCTGGTAGAGTTCCTTTGAAGACGGAACCGAAACCCCCGCCTCCCAGACGCTCAGAAAAATTCTTCGTTGCAACCTGTAGCTCTCTATAAGTGAATAGAGTAAGAGTATCAGGCGCGTATTCTGTTGCAGACACTCCCCGGCGCCTGCGACACCAGAGAAACATAAACACAGTGGCCATAATAACAACCAACCCGCCCGCGACCCCACCCACTACGCCTGCCAGGGTCGCCTTCTTGATGGAAGTAGAGGAGTCGGGCAAATCAGAGGCATCTAACAGCAGAAACAGAGAGATCCCGTTCGAGGCGGTATCGTACACATCCAGCAATTCACCAAACCATATTAGACATGCCTGCAAAGTGCTGTTAGCAACGTAGGCATATGCCGTGCACGAACAATTGCCAAGACAGGCCGCCTGGCACTGCCTTCGCCCTTGCCCTTTGTATTGAACCCATTGAGGGGGCGTAGATTTGCCACTCAACTCTACAAATCCAACGGTGTTGGCCCGGTTTCCGGCATTGCTGCATTTTAAGGGTGTCTTCCGAACACAGCCGTTTGACCACTGTTGAGAGTCCCATTCTTGGGTATCGTTGGGGACAAAACCCCGTGAGACAGCTGCAGGACCGTAAATTGTTATCGTTACATGATCCATAAGCCCCGCATACGCCATACACCTGACACTGATCTCTGGGCTGTGCAAAGAACATGCTCCATTTATTTGCCAGCATAATGTAAACTCGAAATTCTCCGGACTCGTCCAGTACGGCACGCGACAGAAATGTGAACTGGGGTTTCACGGAATAAGAGAAATATTTGTACGAACCGTTAGTGAAAAATCTGAAATCGTAGTTGTAATTCTCCGACATCTCCGGAATTTCGCTGAAGATATGGTCCTTCCAGACACCGCTTTGCCAGTAGTTGATCTGATTCTTCCACACCAAAACGAATTGGTCAGTTCTGTCTGCACCCATCTAAAGGCCGAAGGGCCCTGTACTCGGATCCCATGTGCTCTTCCAGGAAGTCAGCTTCTGGGTCACACTGACCTTCATCTTAGGTAACCACGTATTTCCCGGATGGTCGAAGCTCTCCCAAATACTTTCAGAGGTATTCTCCCCACTCAGCACCTTCAAGTTACCAGAATTCGTCAACACAGCCGAAGAAGGTTTCTTCCCGTTTCCCTTGGAGGACCAGACGATGGATCCCCCACAAGACAGAAGGAAACTCCCGTCCGCTGCGAGATTGAAAACGCCGGACGTGTTCTGCAGGGGCCGTTCTCTGTTGGCCACCCAAGCGATTGTCTGCTGTGAGGCCGTGGCATACCAAATACCCGCATACCATTTCTTGACGTTGTTGCTGGTGAGATTGAAGAATCCAAATTCGAAGACACCGTTCTTAGAAATCCTGGTCTGGTTACCAGTTAGAGAGGCGCCTACCACTATGCTGTCCGAAGATACTTCTGCCGCATCGCCCAGCTTTACCTCAAGCAGCAGGAGGAGGAAAACACAAGCCATAATCTGTGAGAGTTGCCCTCTCAAGCAATTTTCGCACCCCATACTATAATCTTTAATCTATGAACCGCTCTGTTGCCACACTATTCTCTGAATCTATTTATAACATGTTATTAGTGTTAACCGGATTTTGAATGTTTTCTATTTATAACATGTTATTATTGTTAACCGGATTTTTGAATTACTGCTCACGCATTGACTGTGACTAATCATGCTCATCCTTCTCAAGGAACTTTAGGCTTTGGAAACCGATAATTAAAACGCGTCGACTCGAGTCGACAATATGTCCACTCGAGTCGACCATATTTTTATTTTATGATATATTTATGAAGTTGAAAATTAAAATATAATATTTAGCTTATAAAATTAATATTTATGTCGTGCAATATGTAGTAAGACAAATTACAAGAACAAGAAATAATAGTATACGCGTTGTTTAAAGTTTATAATTTTTATAACTTAAAATTACAATTTATAATTATGCTGAAGGTATTTTAGTGTTGGTTTTTGTTGAAAACTTTTTTTTTTTCCACATGAAAAATGCTCTATATATTCAAAAGGATATATAAATATACAACGTCGATCTCCGCCAAAGGAAGCCTCAAAGATAAAACACAACTGGTGAAAAAAGCACTGCAAATCCGGCAAAAAGAACCAAGGCCACAAAACCGGCAAAAACCAAAGCCAGGAGTCCACAAGGGAGTCATCCTACTAGTCAAAGAAATGCAGCAAGAGTCAGCCCAAAGAAGCAAGATCACAACCTGATGTTGATGGTGGGCCCTGCGTTACCATCCACCCACTTTGTGAAGCAAAAATGTCCGAGGGGCATATGCAGAGCTAATTTGGAAAGAGAATCGGCCTCACTATTGTCCTCCCTAAAGATGTGTGAGACAGAGAGGTTCCTGAAACAGTGAGATGTCTCTTTGGTTCTTTCTTTCCAACTCTCGAGAGCCGCCACCTTGAAATCCGCTTGTCCCTTCAGCCAGTCAACAATAGTCTTGGAATCGCCCAGGAGAAGAAGTTCGTCGATATGCAATCGTCTTGCCAAGGTGAGGGACGCCCAAGCCCCCAACAGTTCAGCCTTCATATTTGATCCCTCTCCACAGTTTAGGGTCCAGCGATAGTAAGTGTGGGTGTTTATTAAAATTTTCCCTCCCGCACCACAAAGAGATCCGTTCTGTTGGGAGGCTCCATCAAACCAGGCGACCACCATGTCCGTAGGATAATCAAAACGGGGCCGACACTTTGAAAGAATGGGTGGTTTAGTCTGTTGTATATCTACCTTTAATAAGATAGTAAACGCCACAAAAATCGCAAATGGAGGCTTCCCATCAAAGAGTGCAGAATTCCTGCACTTCCAGACCTGCCAAAGGAGGTGGATTGGCAACAGGCTGAGTGAATTGTAGACTCTGTTCCATCGCTGGAGACAATCGAGGACACAAGTGCCCAACCACAATTTGTAGAATAGGAGCGATGGATCGAGTAACTGCCACACAGCACGGACGAAAGGGTAATTGATGAACAGATGTGAAATGGATTCGCTCTGCTATTGACAAAGGTAGCAACGGCTCAGCCCCTCCCAACCACGTGTCTGTAGATTCGGCCAAACCAGAATTCGATTCTCAACAAAAAGCCAGATAAAGAGCTTTAATTTGACAGGGCAGTCAGCCTTCCATAACTGCTGGTATCGATTTGTTTTGTCGTGTGGCCAGTAGAAGGTTGCAAGCGCATGATAAACGTTTTTTTCCGTGAGAGCGCCCGACTGGTCCCCTCCAGTCCACAGAAGAAAGTCCGGTCTGTTTTGCAAACGTATGCCCGCTGCCATCAACATCTGAGTGTAGCCTCTCCATTCATTATATAAATCGACCTCCAGCTGTAGCTCTTCTCCACTGAGCCAATGATCGCCGAGCAGACCTCCATTGATCGGGGAAATGATTTGATGAAAGTAAAAAAGATTTCTTCTATGTAAGTGTGCCAACAGAGGAGCTGAGAGGAGGGCACGACTAGCCAGGCCTAGAATGTAATCCCTGCCTACTTCAATCTGCTGTCCATTTCCCGGGTTCCAGGAGATCCACTGTAGAATAATCGGCAGTGTCATAGAGAGATGTTTCCAGACTATAGAGCCTCTATTGGGGCGATCCGGTGCCGATCTGATCCAAATGTGCACTGGGAGAGATGGAAAGTACTTGGCTTTGATAACTGAGCCCCAGAGATCGGGTTTCATAAGAATCCTCCAAAAAGTATTGGCCAAGAGCGCCCTGTGGAAGATTGGTAGGTGCCTAAGACCCCAGCCCCCCAACGATTTTGGTTTTGAAATTGAAACCCAATTGCATAGGTGATAGCCTTTGTTGTTTTTACTGCCTGTCCAAAGGAAAGAGAAAATCAGTTGTAGAAGAGACTTCAGGATCGAAGTCGGGATGTGTGCTAGCACCATCCAGTACACCGGGAGGCTTTCCAACACAGATTTTATTAGCACGAATCTGCCACCTAAAGATAGAAATCTGTTGCACCAGTGCTAGATCTTGTTGTTGAGTTTGTCGAGAAGCCAATGCCAATCTTTACTAGAATATCTGGTAGATTTTAAAAGGAACCCAAGGTATGAAAACCCCTTGTCAAGCTCAAGTGCTTTGATGCCAAACATTGCTGTAATATCCGATCGAGATGTCTCCTGTGTATTTGAAAAAAGGAAGATCGATTTTTGTAAATTGATCTCCAAGCCGGAAGCTGTGCAGAAAGAGTTAAGGATGGAGTGAATCAGTGCCCATTCAACAAGATCTGCCAACGTCAGGATCAGCACGTCATCAACAAAAAGTAAATGTAGGATATGTAACCGCCCCGAGATTTTTAAGCCAGTTAGGTGTCCCTCCGCTTGTTTGTTTTTTAGCAAGATGCTAAGCCCCTCCAGGACCAAAATGAAAAGTAGAGGTGAAAGAGGACATCCTTGTCAGAGTCCTCTCTTGCAGTGGAAAGATCTGGTGGCTTCCCCGTTAATTAGAATAGCTAAAGTGGCTGAAGATATGCAACCAGAATCCAGTTGGTGATGGTAAGGCCGAAACCACACTGCAAAAGAACCAGGTGAAGAAAGTTCCAATTAATGCAATCGAAGGCCTTTTTGAGGTCCAGCTTTAGAAGAGCAGCTTGTTGTTTTCTCGTCTTTAAACTGTGAATACACTCATGAGCGACTCCAACAACATCGAGGATTTGTCTTCCTTTTAGGAAGCCTAGTTGTTCATCGGACAATGCCAAGGACAGAAAAGGTCGAATTCTTTTTGCTATGATCTTGGAAATAAGTTTGTAGCAGGTTACAGAGGGATATCGGGCGAAAGTCTTGAAAATGTTTGGTTAGATTAGACTTTGGGATCAGTACCACAAAGGTTTTGTTGAGCTGTGGGTTCACAACTCCTCTAACTCTGGAATCCTCCACCGCGTCCAAGAGATCCTGGGCCAATAGATCAAAGAAATGCAAGTAAAATTCAACAGACCAGCCGTTTGGTCCGGGGCTTTTTTCTTTTTTGAAGCCCTTAAGCACCTCAAACAGCTCCTCCTTTGTGCAAGGCGCTTCCAAAGCTAAGGCTTCCTCAGTGGTGACCATTTTGGGGAAGTGACTGGCTAGTTCTATTTGTGCAGCAAGATCAGATGTCGGGGGAACCTTGAAAAAATAATTAAAATGGTTGAAGGCCGCAGCTTTGATACCTTCCTGAGAATGTTGTAACATCCCATCCGCATCCTCAATGTCCCATAAAAGTTTTTTGGCACGCCTGGCACTGGCAAAACGGTGAAAAAAGCGAGTGTGTTTGTCACCAAATTCGAGCCAAGTCATTCGACTTTTCATCCGCCATCTTTCTTCATCAGCACGCAAGTAAGCATTGCGCTCTTCCTCAAGGCCTCGAATTTTTAAATCAATATCAGTAGAGATAGCAACATGTAGCTTGTGGCGAAGAAGGAGGTCCAACTCATGCTCTATCCTTGTGGGTCATGTTGAAAACTTGTTAATAGGTTGACAGGTTTTCAAATACCATTTAATTAATACCACCGTTCCTATTAAAAATAAATTAAAAAAAAAGAAACAAAAAAATTAAATGAAAAAAATAATTATAAAAAATTCTTCCACTTTTCACATAAAAACAAATCAAAGTCAAATTTTTTTAATAAAAACATAATTATAAAAAATGAAAACCTCTCACATCACAGACAAATCAAAGTAAATGTAATGTAATACAACTATTAAAAAAAACAACTCCTGTAATCTATACACAGTACGACACGCTATCTAATGGGATAATTACTGTGTGCAAAGCAGTAAATAGAAACGCTGTAAAAATATATTAATTTTACCGTGAAAAGAAACAAGAAAAAAATGATTTTGAAGGGAAGTCTGTGGTAGTAGGTACGTTACCTCATGGATGTTGAAATATTATATATATTATAATGTTGATATTTATAAAAATTATATATGTTAATTATTTAATTTATTTTAATTAAAGGATGAAAAAATTGAATTTTTAGAAATTGAATTTTTAGAATTTTTATAAGGTAAAATTGTTTTTAGTTGGTTAATTAAATTATATATGTTAATTATTTAATTTATTTTAATTAAATTATAAAATTTATTTTAATTAAATTCATGTTAATTATCGATGAAGATGAATTTTTTGGATTTTTTTATAAAATTTAAATGAAAAAAATAATTATAAAAAATTAAAATTAAATTATAAAAATTAAATTAAAATTACATAAATTAAAATAAAAATAAGTTGAATAGACAAATATAAAGTCAAATTCAATTTAAAATAGAAAATTTAAAATTAAATTAAAATAAGTTTAAAACATATATAAATTCAAATTTAATTTAAACTAGCACAGCCGTGAGTACTCACGGCTGGTGAACGCCGAAAGGCTTAACGTTGGGTGGCATTTAAAACGCAGGCAAAACCTGGCATGGAATTGAAAAGCAGAAGCGGAATCGTGGGTAGAGGAAGCCATAAGCATCCGCCCTGGTTAAAAAATGACGGCGCACTACAAAACGTTTTAATTTGCATCCAATTCCACACCAATGAAACGGCAGCAGTTCACATCCACGCGGCCATACGCATCTGT
>SNQJ01S0305094.1:0-10180 GCA_010110895.2 Picea sitchensis | reverse complement strand
TATCATTCTTTCCTATCTCTGACTATCCAATCTGACCACCAACCAGTCAAAACACATCCAAGCTCTCCAATAGCTTGCTCATTCTCCACAACAAATCAATATGAATGCTATCTCAATCATGTATAAACAACTAGTACACCATAACAATCATGTCACCATTGAATCACAAGAGTACTGATCACTCCATAAACCAAATCATCCAAACTGAACCATATCATAGAAGCCATACCAAGAATGCCCTAAGAATTCACAACACATCAAACAATAATATCCATCAAGAAAATAATGTAACCATACCAGTGTCTTAGTGATAGATCTGAGCCCATAGAATGTAGATCTGGAACTTGCCTCATCATCCAAGATCTTGGCTCCAGCTCAAACATAAATCTCCATGATTTTATCCAACATACGCTCCCTGTACACAGTCATCCCGCGTATACTTTCAATGTATATGCACCCTATACACAGACAACCCACATATACCTCATAAACTAGGGTTTCTGAAGTTCTGAGAATTTTGCCGTCAAGATCTCCGACATTGCCGAAACTTTGATGCATCCATGAGATCCTCCTCTCACTCTCTTCCTCAGAATAGATCTTCAATCATGCTCTCCATTGATCCACACAAAGGATGATCTACAAAATACCATTTCTATATTATTTATACTTTCATCCTCTAGGTCACTTTACCCATTTTTAGGTTACTTAACCCATTTCTAGGTCACTCAACCTATTTTCCTTATTTTAGGGTGAACCACTTTCTATAAATAGAAAGTTCTCCAATTCTTTATCATTTAAATATTCCTTCTTGATTTTGTCACCTCTCTTTATTATTTAAATAATCCACCTTGACTTTGTCACTTTACTTTATCATTCAAATAATGATTTCTTATTTTAGGTCACTTTGACTTCTTTGATTTTGGAGGCTTCAAGCCTTCATATGGGGGTCCTCCAACTTTGTAAGGTCATAACTCTCAAACCGTGAGGAGTTACGTGACATTCCACATATCACCAGAAATGGCATGGAAAGAAATATCCATCTAGGATAGTTTCACCAATAACTTCATTGATATTCATCACATTATTTCATATACAAGCATGGGTCCTCCAACCATTCTTCTAGGATAACTCAATCCGCAAAGCGTCTTCCCATGAGGACTTTCACCATAAGGGGACCACTTTGGAGTTCATCCATTTGTGCACCTTATCAATAATGATAAGACAAAAATGATTCATCTTTGCATTAATTCACAGCTGCATCATATACATCAACTATGCATCATGTATCAATGAAAACTCATTGATCCATCTTCATCGATTGGTTTCCACTTGACATATATCATTCTCATCAAGGACAATACATACACATTGTTCATCAATCATCAATAAATCAGGCCTATCAATCAATCCATCACTTGACATCAATCAATCACCTGACATCAATCAATTAAACCATTTGCATCAATGACAACATGATCCAACAGGAAAAGCAACGCCAAAAACAGAGGAAAACCAACACCGAGGAAAATTAGTTACAAAGTGGACAAATTGTTGCAAAGCATTTGGAAAGTGGACAAGCACCGACTTGGAGAACGGTTGGATCGTGGACTAGCCGAGATTGAGTCAGTTGGAAAGTGGACAAACCCAATCCACTTAGGGTTAGGGTTTTGGTAAGGGATTTGTCCCATTTTTGGTATAAGTAGAATGTATTAGGACTGTGGAAAGAGTTAGTTCATTAGTTGGTTGATTGATAGATTGGTTAGAAGTTCTCAGTTTTATGAGGACTATTGTGATTTATCAAGATCGATTGTAATGGAGGAAGAAATGTATAGTGCGCAACACTAGATTTTGCAGAAAGATTAATAAAGAGCTGAAGTGACTCATATTTGTGGATGTAGCCCTAGTAGGGGGTGAACCACGGTATATCTAGGTTATGTGTGAATATTTGCAGTACTTTTGATTATATTTGTTTAATAAGTTTTATGATGAACATGTTAAAATGATAAAGGCAATAATACTGCACACTAAGGATAAACTGATGAATCCTGTAGAACAACACTAAATGAATGAAGGTCATAGTTAGTATTCAGATATGAAACTTATTTTGAAGTAAATGAATATATGTCATTTGTTATATGTTGTTATAATGGTTAATGAAGCTCTATTGGAATAGTTGTGTCATTGGTCAAAACTACGATCCAGCTAGGTTTAGCATAGTAAATGGGTGTTTGAGGGATAACAATTGAGTAGATATAATGCCCCTGAGAGAGAAGCACATGCCATCCCATGGTTACATATCCCTGAGTCCTATGACCACCCATTGAAGCCATCTCGGGTGAGGCTGCGCAGTGAACTCTATGCGGTGTGTTGCCTTCTGGTAGCCAGAAGGGTCGATGGTCGAAGGGTTGTTGGTAATCTTGTAGTTAGAACTTGGGTCAACCCATAAACAACCAACAATGCTTTTGTTTCCAGTTGGAACTCAGAATATTAGATTGGGGGGATGTATCACACAATATAGCAGAGGGTTTAAGAAAGGGGATCTTTTTAGGTTGGAACCCCATGAAAGTGAAGATTGAAAGATGGTTGATAGTTTAGGAACTAGAGTTTTCCCACAAAGATAATATAATCCCTAAGTTTAAGCATACTTGGAGAGATATGTATTCAACGAAATACACGAGAGTTTCTTTAGTGAGTTTCCCACACTATTGCAGGAGTGTATAACATGGTTTAAAGATACCCATCCAACAAATAAATTTAGATTAGTGGAGTGGAAAAAAGAGAATATCGCGCGGTTGAAGAGGGTGAATAACAAATTCATGTGCGCAATAGATTTCTGGATAGACAACATTGTAGTGGGGTATATCACTGGGTTTGCAGTAGATACATTGAAGTCTTATAGTGTAGTAGAGAAGGAGTTTCTTAAGGGTCCAAGGGGACGGTACATCAGGTCATTGTACACTTCAATCAAGCGATTATTGCATGATAAAGGGGTATTAACCATGGAATCAGATAGTTAAACTACCTTGTGTGCATGGGGGAGTTAGGGGAAACATTGAGGAAGGTCTGAGATGGAGGGGGAAATGGATAGAGAAGAAGGGATGATTTTAAGGATGAAAATTTATTTTAAAATGTAGAAACCTTGGCGAATATTACTAATCCTTCATATGCCAACTATAAATGTTTGGCGATATTTTTATAAAAATATTCAAATTTCTAAGGATTTTATATAGTTTGTATAAAATTTTGGCGATTTTTAGGGTAAAATAATTTTACTCTTTATAATTTGGGCAAATCATTTTTATAATAGAGAATCTTGTTTTTGGAAAAACCATGGAAAATTAGCCCATGAGTGAAATTTAGCCCCTAAAATCATCCATGTAGAGAAGAGCACGGTAAAGAGAAATATCCCATTATGATGGATCAAGAGGACATCCAGGAAATTCTGCAGAAGACAGGAATGACGTGTAGTGGTATATCCTACCAGTAAAAGTTCAATAGGAAGAAAAGAGTAGTAGTCGAGAGGGAAGGCTTGGAGAATGATGAGGAAGAGGTAGAGGATCTTTGTGCTATGGAGCACATTGAAGAAATAATGTTTTCCACATATGAAAGGAAGACTAGAGGAGCGAGATCTAATGCGGAATCAAGTACCCCTATCCAGATTTGAATCAATGTCAAACCTACAACCCCATGTACGATTAACACATCAAAAAAGAAAGATATGTTTAGAGAACCAGGTACTGACAGTCAGAGGAATCTAGGAGATTAGAATAAAAATAAGGGTACAAG
Source organism: Picea sitchensis (assembly GCA_010110895.2). Lineage (NCBI taxonomy): Eukaryota > Viridiplantae > Streptophyta > Pinopsida > Pinales > Pinaceae > Picea > Picea sitchensis. The sequence goes on along the minus strand of SNQJ01S0305094.1, from coordinate 6,394 downwards.
TGGAAGTACCAACAATAGTGCAGGTAGTGGTACAAGTGGAAGTACTAGTAACAATACTAGTGGGAGTTTGAGTCCTAACAACAATACACAGATAGTTGTACTGCACAGAGCAAGTACAACACATTCTACAATGGCAGGTGTAGATCCAATGATAAGATTACCAGAGTTCCATGGGGATGGAACAAAATACCTATAGAATCACCTATTCATGTGTGAGAGAATATGGGAAGCAAAAATAATCACTGATGAGGCAACAAAAGTAGCACATCTAGCAACAACATTCAGAAACTACATGTTGGATTGGTACATGAATCTAGCAGTAAAAAATCCACAGGGTGCACCAGGAACAATAGTAGAGATCAAGCAGGAACTGATCACTGAGTTTCAGAGGTTGAAATCAGAGGGTGAGTTTATGAATGAGATGATTTTGGTTAGACATAAACTAGGAGAGTCTGTATGGGACATCGATCAGAAGTTCAAGACATTGAAAGGTAAACTGAAGTATCCCATTTCTAACATGCAACACAGATGGTTGTTTATAAATTTTGATGTTACCACATTTCAAATACCCATTGAGACAATAGAAATTTCAAAATCAAGCAGAGGCACTTCAAGAAGTGATGTAGTTAGAGGAGAATCAATATAATCATACAGATCTATCTATAGAGGCGCTGAACGAATACTTGAAGAACTTGACAATGCAATCAAACTAGAATAAAAGTAGGGAGAAAAGAGAAGAAGTATGGTGTACCCTGTGCAGATCTTAGGGACATCACAAGAATGAGTTTTCGACATTTGTGTAGTATTTTGGAGTAGGTCTACCAAATCCATTGCCTATAGGAGGTCCTTGGTGTGAAATATGCAAGACACATGGGCATGATCCTTATCACTGCCCTATGATGCAAAAGTATAAGACAAAACTGAAGAGTACTTTATATAACTTTTGTAAGTCAGTGGGGCATGAAGAAAAAAATTGTAGAACCCTAGATTTAATGAAGGAAATAACCTTAGATGCATACATGATGCAGATTGAGTTGATGGCAGGGAAAACTGCGCCACAGTTTGGAAATGCACAACAGTTTCAAGCAGTGCATCAATTTCAGAAAACCCCGCAGTATAATTAGGAACCACAATATCAGAACATGGATCCACATGGGAATAAATGAGCTTTTATAGGTATAGGAAGAGGAGGAATGGGAAGAGGTAGAAGGCTTATTATCTGCCATAATTGTCAACAATAAGGACACTATGCCAGAGATTGTCCTCAACCAACAACAACATGTATGTACTGTCGTGCAACGGATCATGTGATAGAAGAGTGCCTGAAGTTAATGAAGAAGATCCAGGAGAAGAGGAGTCTAAATAAATAGAATGTTCAGTGGATTGCTGCAGAAATAAGGGATCCCAGGAGGAACGTCAATATAGTGACTAGAGTAGTGAAGAAAAGAGCAGATGCACATGATTAGAAGAAGGAATCTCAATGTTAGATTTAGAAGAACACTCAACCACAACAACAGTTTGATGCAAATAAGGAGAAGCAAACTTTCAAGGAATCAAAGAAGGAATTCCTAAAGGAGAATGTAGCCTCCACATCGAATACTACTCTGAGGTATGATACTCCTATTTTTTATATGCCTCAATCTTTGGATCATACTTACAAAGGAAAGAAAACAGAGAAAGCAAGTAACTTAAATGATTTTCTGGAATCTTGCTTTAAATTACTTAATGATAAGAATGCCATGGATTTGTTTAAAAGCATGCTTGAGAAATACAGCATAGAGGAAGGGGTTGGAACAAAACCAAAGAAGATTAATCAAGTCCATAGAAAGAAAAGAACTAGTAGAGAGTTCAGATTGAATGCAAATATAGGAGACTTTAACGTGGGACATGTTATCCTAGACTTAGGATCAGATGTCGACATCTTGCCAAAGAAGACTTGGGAATCAATGGGAGAACCTACACTAGGGTATTCCAATATCTAATTGAAGCTAGCAAACCAACAAAGAGTAATTCCCATAGGTAGATTGAAGAATACAACGGTGGATCTAGATGGTGTGCACACCACAACAAACTTTGAAGTGATGGATATGGTGGATGAGTCTATACCATTCCAACACTATTGGGTATTGATTAGGCCTTTGATAATCAGTCCATGATTAATTTAAAGACTAGAAATATGATATTTGAATCTAGGAACTTTAGGGTAGTATCACCTTTAGATCCCTCAGATTGTGAAACATATGTAGAACCTTTGCCTGACAGTGTTCTAAAGGATGATGTGAACCAATTGTATAGAACTACTGCACAAGATGAAGACTATGTGAATCCAACTATAGATGGAATACTCAGTTGGAGGAGTATTGATTCTGACATGTCAGATTCTGATACTTGATGACTCTGTGTATTGCCTATTTTTTCGATGCCAAAATCCCTTTTTGCACATGGAAGTTATATAGCATATGATTTTATTATCTCTTTTTTGAAGGTATTATCAGGTTTTATACGTCAATTTTCCATGGGACAACATAAGGTATGCATAATCCTTATTTGTGATGATTTTATGATGATTTATTTTTAATTGAGTGAGTGAAATCAATTAATATTTTTTTGTTTGCTTGAAACGAGTCAAAAAAATGATCCGACCCTCAATCCGACCCTTGATCTGGCCCTCAGAGTGCAGATCAGTTTGAGGTTATCATATTGGCAGGCTCTCCTTGGCGAATCCGACACATGGGTTTTGTTCATTCGCAAGCCCTCCAGCTATGGAACTCATTGCATTTAAATTCGAGCAGTTGAGCCAACCTTTATTTTGAACGCACGAAGCTATTGGAGATGTTGTTTGTTTTCAAAATTCAATGAATTTATGTTTTACAGAGAGCATTGACCCTTTCAGTGGTCGACCTCTTAGATATGTTGTAACTCTATAAATAACGGATTCTCTCGGGATGAACACATGATTTTATATATACAACCATTATCTGGAATTGCTCTGTAAAACCCCGTTTTGATGTTAATACAAATTCCATGCTAATTTTGTGACTACATCTTACGTTGGAGTAGTACAAAAACTGTCTGGGGGGCCCACTAGTGGTCTGGATAGCTTATCTATATTGTTGTACATTTATATTTTTTCATCTAACGTTCATTACTTGCTAATTTTGGGTTGCTTGTTGAAGTTGTGTTACTGTGTATATCTCTTTATATAATTTACAGGTTTCTCCCTGAAGTTGTATGTTTATTACAGGGTACTCACAGTTGTCCATATTTACTTGTCTATACTCTGACATCTAACATCTTGTTATGCAGGTTGTAATTTATTAATGGATACATGTTCATAACTTCTTAACTATGCAATCATAGCTTTCTTTCCCTGTTTCATAATCTGTAAATTACTTCACAGTTTGGTTATTTAGGCAATATATTTCACAACTATATATACTTTATTAAGTTATGAAGGTCGATTACTTCTTGTAGATTTGCATAAATTGGTAGCTTTATTTGTAGCACTAGAATGATATGATAGGAGTTGATTTCAAATTTCTTTGTGTAAGGTTTATAGATTGTATTAATTCCAAGAATATGCATTGACATCTTCATAATGGAAAATCTCTCCATAGATTGTCTTATTCATACTCTACATTTCTCTGTAGAAGTCAACATTGAATTGATTCCACTTGAATTGTCAGTAGTGATTAGATTCCATCATGACATAATTCACCACCATAGACATAACCATTACATTTGAATATTGTCACAACGCTCTTTACTTTCAGTAAGGAAGATTAGTGTAAAGATAAGGTTTATTTCTTGTAGGATAAAAGTAATTGTGAGTTTTTTAAAGATATGCTCTAAGAATAGAATTCACTTTGAAGAATTGATTTGGAAATATTGCTTACTTATTCAAAGATTGCTTGTTCATTAAGAGAGTTTCTTACTTAGATTAACTGTTCATAGTTATAGATTGTTGTTGAAGAACTGTTCAATTAATTTAATAGGCTCAATAGTTAAAGATTGTTCTGTATATCTAACATAAAGTATGCTGCCAAAACTAAATCATCTTTTAAAGTAGAACCGTAGATTGAAAAAGAGTGTCGATCCTTAGGGTAAACCATCCTCTTGGATAGTTAATCTTTCTGTTAGTTTTCCTTTCTTCCTTGACTCATACTGTGTCACAACTCTAAGTCTACTTACCCTGGTCGATAATTTAATTGAGGGAAATTAGTACATATAGTTTACCCATCAATACTGGAGTAGAAAATTGGCATCAAAGATTGCATGAACGCTCTACTAGGACGTGCGCTAGAGTTACATGCATAGTAAGATGGGTTAGGATAGAAGTACGACAATTTCCCACATTTGTTGAAGAGGAAAATTTATAAAACTTCCTGACAGAGTTCGAATTAGAGGTTTTGGATCATCAGATATTATTAGTGTTGGATATAGCACTAAGAGACACACCTATATGATGGTGGGGTGCACATAAGAAGGTAATTCAGGATTGGTATCAGTGTAAGTGATTGATGCACATAAGATTTAGTAGGAGTAAGCAGGATAAACCCTTACAAAAGTATGATGGAAGAGGGAACCCAAGACATCACATAGATGATTGTGTCACTAACTGGAGATTGGTACAACCAAGGGAATGAATGCATTACTTTATTCATACATTAGAAGGAATACCTAGTAATTGGTACAAGGAGCAGAAACTGCGCAGAGACACTGCAAGTCGGGGAACAGTGCAACATAACTTTTTAAGACCTTTGCATTTGAAAGTGAGAATCCATGGGTGGATATAGCATTAAAAAGGATCAAAGGGAAGATATTTGAAGAGTATGGGGTATATACAGTGACAACACACATAGATTACATAAAATAAATACTTGAACAATTAGTTTACTGTTATCAGGTCGCAGAGGATGAAGTAGTAGAGGAAAACCAACGTGGCATATAGGTATTAGAAGTGGAAGGAGAAATAGGGTTGGAAGGACTTCTATTACAATCATAAGAGTTTACCACACCCATGAATATTAAAAAGGTCAATATTGGGACTAAAGAGAATCCCAATATAGTTGACATTGGAGATTACTGGGGTAGTGAGACAATGGAAAATATACCTAAATTAATGCGCGAGTATAGTGACTTACTCCCAGCCACATTTTTAGAGATGAAAGGAGTAGAAGGAGAACTTGGGGAAATGAAGATACCCCTCAGAACAGAAGAAAGACCAGTTAGACAAAGACCATATAGATTAAACCCCATCTATAAGCAAAAGGTTAAGGAAGAAATTGACAGAATGATAGAATCAAGAATCATAGAGCCTGTGGAAGCATCAGAGTGGATTAGTCCTATGGTGGTCTAGGAAAAGAAGAATGGAGGGATTAGGATATGTGTGGATCTGGGGAAGTTAAATGATGCATTCCTGCATGATCCTTTTCCTACTCCATTTACAGATGAGGTTTTAGAGAATGTGGGACGACAAGAAGTGTACTCTTTCACAGATGGATTTTCAGGTTACCATCATATCAGAATTGCTCTGGAGGACAGGTACACAACTAGATTTACAACAGAGTGGGGTTCATATCAATACACAAGAATTCCATTTGGTTTAAAGAAGGTACCATCAATATTTTCTAGAGTAGTAGTATATGCATTCAAGGCTTTTATACTTAAAGTTTTAGAGGTTTATCTGGATGATTGGAAAATATTCAATTTATTGAAGGACCATGTAGAAGTTCTGAGGTTAATGTTAGAAAGATGTAGGCAATGTCGGATCTCATTGAAAATTAAGAAATGTATATTCAACACACCGTTTGGCATCCTACTTGGGCACATTGTATGAAAATAGGGATTGATAGTAGACCTTGCAAAGATTATTTTTATTGTCAATTTACCACCACCAAAGTTAGTGCGCTCGTTGAGAGCAACATTGGGCCACACAAGGTACTACAAGAAATTCATAAAGGGATATGCAAACATTACTGCATCCATGGAAAAATTATTGAAGAAAAACATCAGGTTCCAGTGAAATGATGAATGCCAAGAGAGCTTGGACATATTGAAAGAGAAGATGTTGACAACACTAATTCTAAGATTTCCAGATTGGACAAAAGAATTTCATGTGCATGTGGACACTTAATCCATTGCACTTGGAGCATTGTTGGGACAACCAGGTGAAGGAGACATTGATCACCCAATATCATTTGCTAGGAAAAAATTGTCAGATTCTGAGCAGAACTATAATACTACAAAAAGGGAAGGTATGGCTATGGTATATGCCCTACAAAAGTTTAGACATTATTTATTGGGTCAACATTTTAAGATGTTTATAGATCATTTTGTTGGTTGTGGAGCCTACTTATCTTCCTGATTTAGAGGTCTTTGTTTTTAGTCGTGT
>SNQJ01S0305091.1:0-10180 GCA_010110895.2 Picea sitchensis | reverse complement strand
ACCAGTGGTTGAGCATTATAATTTGGCTCATGCCATCCCTCTTCTCCTCATTGGTCTGAGACTGTGGTTTAGATGGAAAACGCAGAGGATAAGAGACTTATGAGATATAGGGACAGATGCAGAATGATAATGGCAAAGCAGGAGGAAAGGATATGGTGGATGATGTTGCCTTGAAGGTGGAAGGATATGGATTTAGCAAGTGGTATAAGTATAAATCATAATAAAATTTCCTTAAATTTAATGATATAAATAAATTCAAAGAAGAATTCTTACCTTAGAGTATTGTTACCTTCAGAACCAGATTGAGCTCAAATGTATGTTGTCAGGTTCTGTTGTATAATCAACAATATTGTGGCCAGGGAATGCAAGGAGCTGTGGCGAACACAAATTTGTTCTTGTCTTGCTTTAAAGCTTATGTTGTTATGAGTCTGATGGGTTGTCCTCTGTGCTGAATGTTACTAGATTTTTTATAGAAAATAGAAGAATAGACTGTTCTTTCAAAAATGCAAACTAATGAAATTGTCCATGAGTACCAAGACTGCAAAGTCTTCATCCGAATACTTCTTTTTTGTGCAGGTCTACCTATGTGAATAAATGTTGTTGATGTCCTTTTATTTGCAGAAAACATAAACTATTCAAAGATGCTATCTTTATTCACTATCCTACCTACCTACCTAAAGAAAAGGAGACATTTCTTTAAGTATAGGAAAATAAACAATGTAATACTTAGCAGAATCAATAATGATTGCATGCCCTTTGATAGAAGATATAGATGTATAATTACCAAGGCATCTTGAGCAGAAGCAACCACAGTTGCTTGATTTCCAAGAATTGTTGAATAAGAAGAGCACATGAAGGTTGTAGAACAGATTGAAACCAAACCAATGTTCAATATGATTAAGCATACCATGATGCACATTCTTTCACTTTGGTTTCTAATTACTCGTTGTTTTACTGCTTGATTTGTAAAGGTGTTCTGAGTCTTGAATCAAGCTGTTTCCTCCTCCATGTAGTGGAGATCTCTTCAAGTTCTGCAAGATGCACAAAAGCTCCTGCAACAATCTCTTCTTTCGTTCATTCAATCTTGAACCCAATGATCAATTTTGTGATTTTTCTTTTGTTGTAGGGGTTTGCTAAAAGCTTTGCAAGTCACACCAAATAACCAATTCAGAAAACTAGTTTGCAAACTCACACTTGCTTGAAACGAAATCTACATACTTGCTAAATGAAACATCCTTCTACTGAGAATGAAAAAAACACTTGCTCTATGTAAACTGAAAACAACAAAAACTCTGCTGAAAGGAAAAGGCATCTGCTGAAAAGAAGACCTTGTTATGGAAATGAGAGGGTGCCTAGAATCAATTGCACACCTTCTTATACTTGCTTTTAAAGAAATACTTGATGAAATTGAATCTACTTGGAAAAACTTCGGATCCCACTCTCCAATCCTTTTAGTACCTCCCGAACCATGGTAAAGGAAGTAGAGCTACAAATATACCATGTAAATCAACATTTAATTGTCAACTTGGGAAGGTAAACTTAGAGGGACCGATACGAAATCACGGTGAGAAGAGGGGTTTAAAGAATGCCAAACTAATCTGACTGCTTAAAGAAACTACATTTGGAAGCTGTGTACTCTACTGCTCACGCACTACTATGTACTACTACGTACTAACCCGGTGTGCGTATATGCATGTAAAAGAATGGAAACCCTCTTGTAATCAAGGAAACTTCTCTATCTCATGAGACATCCTGGCTAGTTCCTGAATTTTAAGCAGTTTGAACATGAAAACCGAAAGATGAAATCGATGGTTGAAAATAATTAAGTTTTTGCTACTCTTATGCCAAGTGAACTGAACCATTACAACTCATGAACAAGACTGAAATTAAACTGCTAGAAATTAAACACGATTTCTGAGAAAAAGAACTTACAACCATCTTTCTATTATAATTGAAGATGCACTACAATCCTGGGCAGGGGGGCCTTCCTATTCAAGTTGCATTGATAGTTAACCATTAATCCATAGACAAGCTTTAGAATTAATAAAAAGACAGAAGAGTGAAATGAGATAATGTGTTCTTGTTCTATTTCATCTACTCAAAACGATTACATTCCTCCAAGTTGTGTTCTATGTATCAGCTATCCCCCATCATATCTACATACATAGCGGCGTTTCGATCCCCTCACATTTTCACCCATCCTTTCTATTATCTTTCTTGAGCATAAGCGTTTCTTTACATAACGTTTGAATCTCCCCATGGTAGCTGCGTCCTAGAAGTTATAAAATGGTTTAAGAATATTGTCGGAGGATGAGATACGTTTTACCCAGTCAATCATGCCACGATCTTCTTCCTTGAGTTATGCACGAATTTAAATACTCTGATGCCAGCTATTGGGTTTTTAAAAAAACAGTTTCCCCCCTGCATTACACATGCACAAATTTATGAAGTGGCAGAGGGTGCCAACTATTATGTCAAGGAAAGGTCCTGTTGTAGAGATTCCTCCTCAAATCGCGAGTACTCTGTCAGAGTCAAACTTATCTTGGCATTTTGCATATTGCCCAATAACCCCAGGAACTGAAGTAAATGATGATCTTAACAAGTTGCACATCTTGAATAATATTTCCAAAATCTGCAAATTGAGAAAGCATTCCCTAATAAAACACAAACATACCCCATGCCTCCACTAGCACTAACAGGGATAACAATAACCCCATGTATTTTTGCAAACCATTTAACAAATTCAACATCATAAGAAGCACCAATTGGTAACTTTTCTCCAGAGATAAATTTCTCCTTGTCTGCCCTTTACCGTTTTTGCACCAAGAGGTGATAGTGTATCCAAATTATATCTTTGTTTTAAACCCTTTCCTTTACCCATTCAGGGCCAAGCTCCAGTGAATACAGAGCAATATTTTGTCCAATGATTGAAGCAGTTTTGTTCCAAGGCCCTTGACTTCAGAAGTATATGCTATCTATCCAATTTTCTAGCTCATCATACCATAAGCTTTTAGAGAAAGAGAATACATTGATAATGTGTGGAGCCTCTACATAAGTATGTCTCAACCCATCATACATAAAATACTCATAGGTATTATCCACTACAAGCCAACACCATGCATTCTTGCAAAGTTCAGCTTTTCTCCGCAGAAGAGGATTATTTTTGCATTTATGGTTGAATTCTTAGCTCATTTGTGGTTTTGGAAGCACTTCATGGTTTATACAAGTGGAACATATATGTGTAGCAGAACATGAATAACATAGAAAGAAACCATTTTCTTAACAAAGACTTGAGGGAGAGTAAACAATATCGTGAAAATGTTATAAATCCGAGACCCAACAATATGTTGATGCATTTTCTATTTAACAAAGGAGGGATCTCTTGGAGAGGGTTAGTTCATGAGCCAAGAGAGAGGGCTAGAGAGAGTAGGAGCATGCAATTTTCTGTGTGTTCATTTGTAAGCCTGTGGGCATTTTATGATTGTAATCATTACTGCTAGTGGAGACTCATGAGAGCTATGATTTTCAGATTGTAATTATTTTTTTTATATATATTCTTATTTGAATATATTGGAGATTTACGAGGATCAAAGGGTACCAATGATTTATGGATCCCTAAGCGTGAGAGGATCGCATTTGTATTTTTGCCCATCAATCATTGTTTTATTCAAGAAATATTTTTTATTTATTAAACTAAGAGGATCTTTGTTTGAAAAGTGAACACTATATCTATGTTTTCCTTTCTTCATTCTTCCATTTATCAACATATAATCTTGTTTTGTTGAGCAGCATCTTTAGTGCAATGTTATAACCCTATAATTCATAGTATCATCGGGTGACTAGAAAATTTTCACTCTGGGTGTATTTTTGGTTTGCAAATAATATTTAATCACTGCAAATTATTTTCAAAGAAGGTAAAATACATGGTTTTCTGGCAGGTGTTTCCTAACCTTGTGGAGACAAAGCAAAGGCGGCGCACAAAACCCTGGCGCTAAAGCCTAATTTTTTGTTGTATTCGTGCCTGGAGAATAAAGAGCGTGCTTAGATGCGATGGTCGATCTAGCGGCGATAGATCAATGTTTGGCAGTGGATTCAGACCCCCTAGACTATTACGCTTTTAGCGATTGGGTGGGGAATAGAAGATCGGAGATATGAGCTTACCCACACATCTGAGCAGGTACGAAGCACCAGCGTTTTCATAAGCGGTGAGATTGAATTCGGACCCAAAGGCCGGTCTATCTTTAGCGGGGTCAGATAGACCCTGGCCCCTATCTCACCACATGTGAGGAATCTGTGGTCACGACTCCCACTTACTATTCATCATTTCCTGACATACCTAGTCACCTCATGACATCATCCTCCATTATCCATGCATCTGCGTCCCTACATTTGCATAATCCAAACTTAGGGTAAAAAGAGTAATAAATTAACAAAGGTTAGCAATAAAAGTTAGTGTAGTTAGAAACTAGACTAAACTAGTTAATAGTGAATTAATTAATCAATCAATTAATTAATAGCTAAGTTAGTTTAGTAACTAGGTTAATTACATTTATTAAAATAAAACAAATATTAAAATAAAACATAAAAAAACAAAACAAAATAAAATATATAAAAGTAATAAAACAAATTAAAATATAGTACAAATTATAATAAACTGTTACATAATAAAACGCATATGGTAAAAACAAATATAAAAACAAAATATAAAAATAAAACATATAAAATATAAAATATAAAACAAAGACAAAAACAAACATAAAATAACTAAACAAAGCGTAAACAAAACATTTTGATAAAATAATATTAAAAACAAATAAAATCCAAAACATAAAACTATCCTAGGTTTTCCTACCCACCCCGTTCATACATCAAATCAAAACAAATCAAGCTTGACTATTAAAGTTCTGGACCCCCTCACCATCCGAAGTTTAACGAGAGGCGGGTCCGGAAATGTTGTTTCACATAAACCACCCTTGGGAAGGTGTCGCCGCCCTCAAAACCTGCTTACCACCTTAGGGGGGGTTCAGAATACCACCCATCCCAAAAAATGCAGCCTTTCTCATTTTTTTTTTAGCCATTTTTCTGTTGACATGCCATCTTCCGAGAGCCGATTAGAGGTGAACGAAAATGAATTTTAAGAAACCAAAATTTTTTTATCCATACTTGGGATGAAGAACAAACCTCTCATTTTTGCACAAATTGCCATGGTGGCCGAGGAGAGATAATCGAAGGCATCTTTGTGGCCTATTTTTTCAGATTTTTCATTTTCCGTTTCAGTCCCAATATTTCAAGAGTTGTCACGGCTAGCTGGGGACGAATTCAGCGAAAACGAAAGAAATGTTTGTCCAGAACATGCCCATATAAAATAACCTCCTTCATTTTTTTCCCAAGTGTTGGCATTGAAGAGAAACAAATGTCAATTCGGACCCCTTTTTTGCAGAAAAAACGGTCCATTTTTAGGGCAACAAACTCCGAATTTCGCACGAGTGGTGGCTATTTTGGGCCAAGGCGGTTAAAACCGACTCACACGACTTGTTGGGTATATCCCCTATTTATTCATAGTATTTTTAATGTAATGGGGTTGATCACATGAGGTGTATTTTTCATTCTTCCGGACCATAGGTTTGTTTTTCCAGGAGGATGTTTGTATGTAATCTTTAAATGATCAATCGGTAATAAGCAAAGCTATTGTATCAGGATTCTTGTGTTGAGATGTTGGTGGCGTTTCCTTTCTCTGTTAAGTGTTTGAGGTTATCATTTCACTTGTTTTCAAATTCTTATTGTCAAAGGATAGTAATAGAGCAGAGTTTATTGTGAAATACTCTGCATCTGTTCTTGTGATAATCTTTATGTTTTTTTCTGAAAGCCTAGTTTAGGAATTCTTAAAAGCTACTCCTTTGCTCGGATTTTTCCTCCCCTATTTCTTCCTCATTTCACACCATTAAAACTTATTTCAATCCAACATTTCCACTACCTTTCCACGTGTAGGAGATTTGTCTAGATCAGAGTTAATGGTATGTAGCACAAACCCCATTTGCCCAATGGCCCTCCTTGTTGTCCCCAAACACAGCCATTTAAAACCAAAAACCAGACCCTCGCAACTTAATACAATATCCTATTCCAAACCCAAGCTAAATCATACAAAGAGATCCTTATCTGAGTCTTGGAGGTCTAGATCAGGGACTTCGAAGTGGTTTTGATGTTGCCTGTGTAACTGCCTCCACAACCTTGGTCAGAATACCAGTGCTTATGGAGATGGCCGTCTTGGGGAACTCTCCACAGTAGTACACTTCAAAGCTCTAGATCCGATCAGCGATGGTGGGCGGTGACCGGACACAAGAAGGTTGAGATCATTCACTGGTAACTTGAATCAGATCCAGATAATGCCAACTCAAATACTCCACTAGAGCAAGAACCTAAAGCATGACCAAGAAACCTAGAAAGACTGGGTACTCAAGCTCAAATTGTATTCATGATATTATTGGTTTCATCCGCAATTACTTTCTCTCTTATCATGATCTTGGTCTAGAGTATATTGTTGAAATTCGGGATGACCATTTTCAACCTGAAGAACCTCAAGAGACTAAATCCCAAATTGTAGACTATGTACATACTCATGCACTTGTGCACATCTGCACTGTAGAAACCCTAATTGTATGTGCCTCCTACTTTATCTCCTACTCTTGCTAAACCTCAGGATGGTTTAAGCCTCTTGCTTCACCTCCTACACCTGCAAAAATCCCAGACATATACAAACACCTATATTTGCCTCCTATCCTCAATGACCTCCACAAATTACATTGATAATCTGCCTAGTTTTGATGGAGAGAATTCCAATATTACTCTTGAAAAACACATCTAGAGGTTTTAAGATTTCCAGCGACCTTTATGAGGTTGAAGATAATGATGTCTATATCAGGGATGTTTGCCTGTCTTTGCAAGGTAAAGTTAAAGAATGGTTTAGAAATCTGATTTAAGAATGTCGAGATTTCATGAATTTATGCAGTTTTCCTAGATAGATGGGTGTTCATGGGAAATGTTTTATCATCCTAGAAGAGTATGACCACTTGAGAAGAAAGCCAGGGGAGACAATACATCAGTTTTTAGCCCGATTCAATAAGGTGTATCATGTATTTTGTTGATATAAGGCCACACCCAGGATCATCTCACTTGCATTACCGGCTGCCGATCCGAGATGACATTTCAGTTAAGGGAAAGGAACATTGTAAGTCTTGAAGAAATACAAAAGGTTGTAGTTGATGTGGAGGCCAACTTGTTGATCAAAGGTCAAAGTTAAAGAACAAATAAAAGGAGTATCTGAAGTCATCAAAATCTAAACTAGAAATTTTGGCCAGCACCATGGAAGAAATATTGCACAAGATTAACATAAGAGAAAAAACTTGATGTTCAAATACATCATGCTCCATTGATTTCAGAGAAAGAAAATTCATTGTTCCCAAACATTTTGTTGTTCATCCTTGGTACCATGGTTTTGGATAATGATTCTTTCATGTATTCAATTCACAACCACAGATCAAAGATGAATCTCATCTCAACTTAGCGGAGGAACAACGGTGATATGATGTGCATGTTTGATGGCATTCCCTACTTACGGATGAAATCTACCCAAGAAGTATGATCGAGTATGATGATGAGCATGGTTTGAAATAGATGTGGACTATTCAAAGAAATCAGCATCATGTCATTGGCAGGAAGAATATCATTTACAGTTCATATGTGACAATCGGCCCTTGCACAATAGTCATGACGACGATGAGGAAGAGGCTGAGAAAAGAAATTTTAGAGTAAGGGAAAATATTTGCCCTTATGTTTCTCTTCTTTTTCAATTTTTGAGAGGAATTGTAAGCAAGTTGTCAATAGTGGAGAGGGAGAATTTTCTGATCAACTAGGTGAAGAAGCTAGTGATGATGTGGAGGTTGTCCTAAATCCAGAGTTGCATCACTTTACCTACTTTGATTTTCAAAATTCAAATGAAAGCTTAAAGCCTAAGACAAATTATGAGTTAATCCAATAACTCGCGCATTTATTTTAATTCATTTCAAATTTTGAAGGAGACTCTTGGACAAAGGTTGAAGGATACATACATAAAAAGTATGGAAATTTCATTTGAATCAATGCAGTCGTCTTGTCAGTCTTTTCAAGATCACATAGGCGATGGGTTGGATGACTTCGTGGTAGTCAAATCATTTCTTCATTGCTTGATCATGAGATGAAAGCTATTATGATAATATTGACATGATCGGTGATCGATTCTGGGGTATTACGACAAAAACATCATTTCAAGAACCCATCGGAAAAGTTAGCGACCATGTCATGAAGTGCATGAGGATGCAAATAGCACAACTGTAGCATCAAATCATGAAGTTGAGTTGGTTAGTTTGAATAATGAGAGACTGTCATTTCTACCTTGATCCTATAGCTACCTATGGAGAATTTTTTCACTGTAAAGCCTCAATCTATCTGGCGATACTTTTTTGTTTTTCAATATTGCCGAGGTCTCTATGGTAAATATCAATCATGTTTTCAGCAGTGGCCATTACATTTTGCAGTTTTGAATCTATGGATGAAAGGTCAAGTTGCCTTTTTTTTATTGTGCTAACAAGCATTCAAGTAGTCCACTTGTCTCAGCAACTACTTGATTGGCTACATTGGCATTATTGTATCATTTAGAAAGACAAAATTGCCAGTAGTGTAGGGTAGGTAACAATTTTGAATAAACTGAAGCACTGGGCATCTCTTTTCAACTTGATGTTTATTTTGATTTGGTTTTAGTTGCAAAATCAAAATAGATTACGGAGTTCTTGAGAATAAGATTTTGAGTTATTGATGGATAAAACATCGATGCATGTTTAGAGGTATGTGGTTGTTGACACCTCTACGAGAATTACATCATCCCAATTGCGACCCGCTATTATAATATACATAATTCGCGTATCATCGGTGGTGGAAATTTTTCACTCTAGGTGCATATTGGCTTGCAAATAATATTCATCCACACCAAATTATTTCCAAGGAAAAGAAAAGAAAATCCACGGTTGTTGATGTTGAGTGGTTTTTCCTAAACCCATGGAGACAAAATCAAGGGAGCGGTACAAAACCACAAAAAGCTGAAACCCCCTAAGACTTTACGTGCCTTGGAGAATAAAAAGTGCACTTAGATAGATGGTTGATCTAGCTGGCGTGAATCAATGGTGACTTGATGGATTACGGACCCCTAGGTAATACTGCTTTTAGCGGTGGGGAAGTCAGGAATGTGGCGGAGAATAATCGGAGGCACACATACGAGCGAAATTTGAAACACCGATGTTTCATCAGCGGTGAGATTGAATTCCAGACCCCCCCACCGTTAAAGGCAGATTGGTTGGGGGGGTCTGGAATGGAATTTTTTTTCTGGCGGACCCCTATCTCTACATGGCGAGGAATCTATTGGTCTCAACTCCCATCACTTACCATTCATCATTTCCTGACATACCCCATCACCTCATGACATCATCCTCCATTATCCAGAGCCATCATTGTCCCTACATTTGCATAATCCAAACTTAGGGAAAAAAGAGTAATAGATTAACAAAGGTTAGCAATAAAGTTAGTGTAGTTAAACTAGGCTAAACTAGTTAATGAGTAATTAATAGTTAAAGTTAGTTTAGTAACTAGGTTAGTTTTTATTAATTAATATTAAATAAAACAAATAATGAAATAAAAACATTAAAAAAAGTATATATATATATATATATATATGATAATAAAACAAATTAAATATAATACAAATTATAATAAACATTACATAATAAACACATATAATAAAACAAATGTATAAAAATAAAGTATAAAATATAAAATAAGCAAAAACAAACAAAAATAACTAAACTAAAACGTTTTAATAAAAATAATGAAAAACAAATGCAAAATCAAAAGGCAATAAGAGCTATCCTAAGTTTTCTACCCACCCCAACTCATACTAATAAAAACAAAATGAAAGGCAATAAAGCGGCTGTTAAAAGGTTCGGACCCCCCTCACCATGCGGGGTTTACTTGAGGAGGGGTTGGGATATTTCACATAAACCACCCTTGGACAGATGTTCCCCGCGAAAACCGCTTACCACCTCGGGGGTCCAAAATTACCACCTTTCCCCAAAAAAAACACTTTCCCCCAATTTTT
>SNQJ01S0305090.1:0-10180 GCA_010110895.2 Picea sitchensis | reverse complement strand
TCATTACCCCTTAATTGGGGCATATTATATTTGTAATGTTATTTTATTTATGTCAGCTTTAGGCCATTAGTTGTAATTATACCTCCTAGTCTCCTTTATATACCAAGGAGACATTTTCATTTGGAATCATCTTGTACTTGAACATTTAAGTGGGGTAAAAGGAGGTTGCCCCCTCGAAGAGGATTATTATCTAAAATTATCTCTTTTTCAAGGCGTTGAGTACTTGTCCTAAGGTTTTTCTATGCTATGTTGATGTTTGGTTCTTAACAGGAACAGAGATGGAACAGGTCGTGAATTCAACAAAGCAACACCTAGAAGGGTCAGTGAATATTGCACTCATCCAGGAGTTCGTCGAGCAAGAAGAAGTTGCAATGCAGCAGTTCGAAGCATCTTGAGCCAAGCTCGAGGTGTTCGAAGCATAATTGATTAGACCTGAGTGACTCAGGATGAGTCACAGGTGAGTGTTGGGGGCCTGTTGGCCCTTGACCAAGTTGTGGGAGATACTTGGTCATATTTGACCGTTTTGGGGACTTTGACGCCCTATCCTTTTTAGGGTTTGGCTTAATGTAATGGGAAAGGGATGTCGGTATGTGGGTTTACCCACGCTTAGGCCCACTTTTGTATGTATAAATAGATGTCTAGGCAAGGTAGAAGAGAGTCGATGGCTTAATTCTAGTAATTAGATCTGGGTGATCGGATGTGGATTGTAAATTCTCTATGCATGATTGTAAGATACTTGTAGAGATAAGTGCAAGTTGTTGTAGGAGGTTGTGAAAGGCTTTGTGCTGAAGCACAAGGAAGAAGGATTTAGCGAGCTGTGTAGATATTTTGTCCTTTGCAGAGTGAGGATTGTTGAGGCTCTTTGTTGTAAATTCTTAACCGAGATAATAAATAAGAAGAGTTGGTGGACGTAGCCCCAGGGTGGGGGTGAAGCATGTAAATCTGTGCGTGATTCTTTGTGCTTTGATTCAATGTGTTTACTTCTTTTGATAAGTGCTTTCATATTTGTAGGAAGATATGCGTATGCTTTGTTCTCCTAGATGTGTATGAATGTTAGATATGATGTGTATGAAGATGCTTAGTGTCGATCTACTCGATTTGATCTAGCTTACTATTTCTAAGTGCTTGAATACTATAGATTAGTGTGAATGTTGTGAAGATCTGTCTTATAAGAGAATTGGTTATTGAATGTATATTGAGGAACTAATGGTGCTAAGTGTTCTAGTAAGTTGTATAATCAAACATTTGTGTCCTTTCTAAGGTTTCAGACACCTGAGTCTTGCAACCACCCCTGCCTCTACCTCAGGTGAGACTTCATCTACTTCGCAGGTGTTGCGGAAAGGGTCGGTAGTGATCCAGATTTTATGAGCAGAATGAAATGAGTATAAATTATTAATAGGTGATTAACAAAAAATAACATAGATACAGTAAAACTGGTTTTCTATTCAATAACGAAATAAGCTGAAACTGTAAAATGCAGTGGAAACAAGCTTACTGGAATTGTGGCAGCTTATCTCTGAGAAGAGATGTGACGGCAAGACACATTCGCCAGAATAAGGTTACAATGAGGCTTTGAAGGAAATTTTACAATAAGAAAGAATGCCAAAAACCTTACACATCCAAAAACCTAACCCTAGGAGATGAAGCGCCAAAAGTCATGTGGGCCCCATTTGGGTAAGTTAGTACATCAACTTCCCGAGGTCATAACTTTTGCATACAATCTCCATTTTAGGCATGTGATAGCTCGTTGGAAAGGTATCATCGAGGAGATTCATTTTTGGGGATCAATAATTTCTTTTATTATAATTGAGGAGCTTATTACTGAAAAACCTTCATTTAGGCCCTCAAAATAGCCCCATAAGTTAAAACTGCTAAAAATAGTAAATTGTCAGAAAATTGTTTTGAGCCAGTTGGAAAAGGTGGGTGGCCACCGATATCCATCTAGATCAATCCTCCCTCCTTAGGAAGAAATGGTATCCATTGCGTTCAGGTCCCCCATTAGATGAGGAAATTTCTGCTGAATTTGGCCTGGGGTGAGCCACTTGCCTTGGTGCAGAAGCTGCCCTGCTTTGATGAATCGATAAAGATGGATCCTTTGTTGTCAAGTGACATTGATCTGTCTATCCACAATATGATCATTAGATGCTTGTTTTATGCATTCTGGGTTGAGCTCTGCTGGTGTCAGATGTTCTGCTACTTCTGAGGTGTCCAATAATGGTGGGAAATAAGGGCGAAGGAGATCCGCATTGAACTCTGGGTGAAGGTCAAGGAAAGGAGGAATGTTGAGCTCAAAATAATTATCCCCCATGACCTTGGTGATAGTGTACAGTCCATAATGGAGTGGGCGAAGCTTCCGATGGGGTTCTGTAAGGCATTCCTTCTGCAAGTGCAACCAAACTTTGTCGCCCACCTGAAACTTATGAGGCACCCGATGTTGATCATGGTGTTGTTTGTACTTGTCATTGGACTTCTGTAGGATATCTTGAACCTGTTGGCGGATGTGATGGATCTTCTCAATGAACCGGGTGGCTTTTCCAGCTTCAGTTGGAGCAGGAAATCAGTCAATCGAGGTGACCACAAGGGGAAGTTCAATATCTATGGGACCCAATGGTTGGAATCCCAACCCCACTTGAAAGGGGTTGTGGTTGGTTGAGCTATGCAAGGATCGTTTGTAGCTATGTTGGACATAGGGAAGGCTCTCATCCCATGTGCGAGGGTGATTTGAATTATACATGCGAAGGATGTGCACAATCATTCGATTTACAAACTCGGTTTGGCCATATGTCTGGGTGTGGAAGACCGTGGATTTGGTGAGCTTGGTGTCCAATAGTGACCAGAGGCTCGACCAGAATGTGTTGATAAATTGACTATCCCGATCTGAGACAATGGTTTGTGGGATTCCAAAATATACCCAGACTCGTTCAAAGAAGAGATTGGCAGTGGCCTCTACTGTGATGCTCTTCTTGTAGACAACTAGAATCACCATCTTATAAAAGTGATCAACAACCACAAAAACACAGTCATTTCCCCGCTTGGTGGATGGGAGGCCCTACATGTAGTCTGTTGAGATGGTTTCCCATGGCCTGTCAGGAGTAGGAAGACGGGTGTACAGGCCCTGTTTCTTAGTGGTCGGTTTTGCAATAGCATAGGCAGTGTAGCACTTGATATACTTGCCGACCTCTTGTCAAAGTTTCGGCCAGTAGAAATGTTTTTGTAGCATCACCACTGTCTTTTCGATGACAAAGTGTCCTGCCAACTGACTGTGGTGGGATTTCCAGATCAGCTTCATTTGCTCACTTGATGGAACACAGATATGGCCCATATGACACAACAACCCATCCTGAAGATGGAAATTATCCACAAATGAATTTGTGCCCATCATTTGATAGGTGGTGGTGAACTCAGGGTATGTCTCATAGAGTTGGGGCCATCTAGATGTCTCATGGCCGCAAGATTCTAGCACCATGGTGAGTTCAGCGACTGGTGGTTTGCTGAGGCAATCAACGATGTGATTGGTGCTTCCTGTTTTGTACTTGATGTTGAGGTGGAATTGTTGCAAGTGTGTGGACAACTTTTGATGGAAGTCATTCTGCAATTTTCCCTATGTCTGCATGAACTGCAATGGCTTATGATAATTGTGGATGACTGTCTCCTTCCCAAGAATGTAATATCTCCACTGGCGGCATGCTTGCACAATCGAGTACATTTATTTTTTGTAAGTAGGGTACTTACGGACAATATCTGACAGTGTCTCACTATGATAGGCCACGGGGTGGTCGTGCTGAGAGAGAACGGTGCCCACGACATAGCCTCAAGCTTCTGTCTCGACCTCAAAGGGATTTTTTAGGTCTGGTAGTGAAAGTGTTGGGGCTGAGCACAAGTGCTTCTTCAAATCATCGAACGCTTGTTTTTAGGACCGACCCCACGAAAATATTTCCTTACTACCACCTCTGTTTATTTGGCTGAGGGCCCATGCAATATGGAAGAAACCGAACAAGAACCTGTGGTAGAAATTAGCAAGTCCCAAGAAGCTCTAAATCTCAGTGAGTGTTGTTCGGGATGGCCAGTCACGGATGACTTGGATCTTGGTTGGATCCACATGTACGCCATGCTGATCAATGATGTAGCCCAAGTAATGGACCCTGTCCATGCCGAAGGAGCATTTTTCTAGGTTGGTATATAGCTTGTGCTGTCACAGGGTATGCAGAACCTACTGAATATGTTGCAAGTGTTTGACCCAAGTCTTGTTGTAAATTAGAATGTCATCAAGATACACCACTACAAAAGTATTGGTGAATGGTCGTAGGATATCATCCATCATCCTCATGAAAGTTGTTGGAGCATTTTTCAAACCAAAGGGCATGACCAACCATTCAAAAAGTCCTTCCTTTGACTTGAAGGTTGTCTTCCATACATCTATCTATTCTATCGGGTCCTGGTGGTAGCTGGACTTCAGATCAATCTTACTGAAGTATTTGTCCCTCGTGAGTTGATCAAGGAGGCCATCGATTCAGGGAATCAAGTACCGGTTTCTAACAATTATTTTATTCAGAGCCCGGTAATCAATAAAAATTCGCCAGGTTCTATCTTTCTTCTATACCATCACGATCAGGCTCCCGCAAGGTGATGATCTGGGCTGGATGTGCCCCTTATGGAGTAGTTCTTGGATCTGTCACTTGATCTCCTCATTCTCTAACAAAGAGTGATGATATAATGGCCCATTGGGAAGCGATGCGTTGGGGGTTAGATCGATGGGGTGCTTGACATGACAATGCAGAGGTACGCCTGTAGGTGAGGAGAAGATATCTGAGTATTCTTCCATGACCTTATCTACTTGCTTCTGCTGTGTGGAGAGGTTGGCCACAGAGACCCTGGATGTGGCTGCGATATTTTGCTTATTCTGAGAGAGAATTACGAAGAAGACAAACTTTCCCATTTTAGAGATGACCTTCCTGCATTGCTTAGTAGAGATCAAGGAAATAACACTAGGTGGGACTACCTAGGGTATCCTGTACAATTTCCTGTTCAAAGTAATAATAACACTATCATGCCTAAACTCATATACAACATGACGTTTCCATAAATAAGGTTAGCCCAAAATAACATCACAAACTTCGAGAGGAGAAACATCACACAGTACCTTGTCTTTGAAGGGCTTGATGTCGTACGATAGTCGACATTGTTGGATAACGTGGAGAGCACTTCCATGGCGGAGCCATCCAATGGTGTAGGGTTGTGGGTGCTGCATTGTTGGCAGGGCCAGCCGCTTGACAACCTTTGCTGAGATGAGGTTCTTCTGGCTACCACTATCAATGATGAAGTACAACGGGGTTCCTTTTACGCACATCTGTGAATGGAAGAGGTGCTCTCCTTCTTATGGCTCATCTGGTTCACTAGGCTGGAGCTTGGTGGTAGAAACAGTGGCACTAGGTTCTGCGTCAATGATCAATCTTCCCCTTTCTGGTTCTGTCTCGGAGTCAAAATCCACATATGATTCAAAGGATTTCACTTCGGCCACCAATGACTACTTTAAGTGACAGTCAGTAGTGTTATGCCAAGGGCTCTTATGGAAGTTGCACCACTTCCCGGTATCATTCTTTGCCTTTCCGATGTCCTTCTTTGCTTGCGTCTTGTACTGGTTGTCCTGATACTGTCCATATTTTCTCTATCCTTTGTTTGATGGGTTGGGGCCACCCTTTCCTATATTTTGTTGTGAGGGGTTCCCAGGCCCAAATTGTCGCGTCTTTTGTTTGAGCTTCTGCTCAATTTTGATAGCATATCGGTAGTCTGCGCCCAAGGATGAGATGTCCAAAAATTCCATTTCAGTCTGGATGTATCTATGCAGAGCATCACGATACTTGAGCACCAAATGTCGCTTCTTGCATATATGAATCAAAAAAATCCTCCCTCTGCACACACATGCAAATTAAGTAATCACTACTCAGTGGCCAATTTATCGTTGTTAGAAGAAATATTTGTTGCATGAAATGTCAATGTCCAGACAGCCTATCAAGCATAGTCGAGTGTGTCTCTTCCTTGAGCCTTCTCTACCTCTCGATACATTTCATTTATGGTGTCGTAAAGTATCATGTACACTCCTTTCATATATTATGGAAGGCAATCTGTCGCGGACGGATCCCATCTGGTCATTATACACACAAATATTGGTCAAGTCAGTTAGTGGATAAGCACACAGATATTCTTAAAAAATTCTTTGGATTGATCAACACCACCTCTTAATTGTTGTTGTGAAGAGTTTGACCTCGTCAACTGTTCCAAAGAGGTCGTACATATCATTTAGAATCGTGATAACATGGCTCGCTTTCACAAAATCGAGTCTGAATGCAGAATGGTGAGGCTCAAACGTGATGAAAGAATCCCAAGTGTAGTATTCCACATCATAATGTCGAGTGAAGGTCATATGAGGTGAACCCGAATCTTTCCACCATCTACACATACAAATTTAATTGAATTTACTTTATTGTACTACTAAAATCGACTTCAGGAAGATATTCAATGAAATGCATGACATCACCTCAAGAGACAGTCTAACTCTCCCTTTTGTAATGATTGAAAGATGTTGAACTCTAGTTTTGCAAGTTCTAGAAGTTTCTCTGTCTTCATGTATGATTTCCTGAACACAAAGCAAAGTATCCATTCAAAATACTTATAAATGAAAGAGGAGGTGTCAAAGTGACTGAAATACAAATCTATGAAAGGATGGTACTAGTCGTACGTATTATGAGTGTCCTATCCAAAGACGTCGATGTAATTCCTTGCTTCCAATCGTGGAAAATTTGTGTGCCAACCTTGTTCCAGAACGTCCCCTATCTGCAATTTGAAACACTAAAATGCATAATGAAACCAACAAAAGTGGTCTATGTGTGAATGAGCAAATATGTAATATTAATAGTCCTCACCTCTCGTGAAAGACTGGAGACTGGTGTCTTTTGCAGAGCTTCTTTCAAATATTTTGTGGAGAAGATTTTCGCCTCTTCCAAGTTTTTCTCACCGGGAAAGGCAATGAGGGAAGCCCGATATAAATTGGCAATGCTTTTCATCTCTCCCTCTGTCTCACTGGGAGATCATGCAAACTACCCATTTTGATCTTTGAAATGTTTCAAAACATATGCAATCAAAAGATATTTTTTTATTAATCTTAGATGACAGTTTGGCCATCATTCTGAAATAAATTCAATGAATGATTTATTAATAAAATGTGGATATATACCTGCAGAGACCAGGTATCCATATAGTCGAAGAGTTCGAAGCCCCAAGTTAGTTGAGTTAAGATCAGGAACAACACTTTCTACCCCACATCCAATTCCCTTTTGGTTACAATAACTGCAGGTCAAAAGAATGTGTCATTATAATCCTGTGTATTCCTTATGTAAGCATAAATAAATAATGGTGATTGACCTGTAAAAATAATCAAGGGCTGCTTTTATCTCATTTCTGAAATGCCTGTTGATCCCCAAATGTTCAATGTTATCGACCATCCAAAGGTGTTGAATGAGATCATTGAGGGGACTGAATTCTCCGTCTTGCAATGACATTGAATTGAACATCTTCTTTACTTCATCATTCAGCCTGTCGGGAACCGATGCTAGGTATGGAGGTAAGCTTCCTTTAATTTGTTTTAATTGTGATGGTATTGATCATTTTTCTAACAAATGTGTTCATAATAAAAATAAAAATTATGAAGGTTACTCAAAAGGCAAACAAACATATAAAGGAAAAAGAACTACAAAGAAAGTTTTCAAGAAAATCTTATGCACCAAAATAGACATCTTATCATCAGATGAAGATGAAGTCAATGACAATGAGACAAGAAGAGTTTTATTCATGGAATTAGAAGACTCTGATAAAGAATACTCTGAAGAAGCATATGAAGCTGAAGAAGAATATGTAGAAGTCGAAGAAGAAACTGAAGAGGCAGAAGTTGACTACCGAGAAGAATTGATGTGTGCCATAGAAGTTATCAGAAGAGAAAACAAGAAAAACAAGAAACTACAAGCGGAACTAGACAAGAAAAAATATACTCAAGAACTAGAACAAATGATCACAAATTTGAAGGTTCAAATAGAAGAAGATAAAATAATTGAAGAAGCACTAAAAGAATAGCTAGAAGAAAAGGATAGGAACATTGGAAATTTGGAAGCAGATATTGTCACATTAAGAAAGGATATTCAAAAGAAAAATATGCAGAATAGCTCAAAAGTTTTGGATGACATTATCAACAGTAAAAAATCTTATCTTGACAAGTCCGTACTTGGATACAATCAAACAGAAAAGGGATCAATCTCCAAAGCAACAGAGCAAGAAACATATCCAAAAAGCTATGCAGAAACAATAAAAGGGGGTAGGAAGATATACAAGGAAGATTACAGGGACACTCCTCCACCGAGAAGATTCAGATTTCAGAATAAACAACAGACAGATAGGACTCAAGAAGAAGGATTCATAAGAGAACCTCCTTTCAGAAGATCTTCAACTCCTGGGTATCAAACCATAGTTTTTGGTTTATGTTATGCATGTAATAATTTTGGACATAACGTTGTGAATTGCAAAGCTAACAATAGGAACATAAACAACTTTGAAAGTCACACACAAAAGGGTTATCCAAGAAGGCCTACTGAAACATAGAGAAGAAGTTACAATAGGTTTGAATCTTTGAGCACTGAAGTGGAATGTTACAAATGTAACAACTTTGGACACATGGCCAAATATTGCAGAATGACAGACCCTCTTAGAGAACCTCAAAAGAATAACAATAGTCACAGACATGAACCTCAGAAAAGGACATGGATAAGAAAGCAGAATCAGTATAGCAATGAAGAATTAACACTCTCTCTACAAGCTAAGCAGAAGAAACATGGTTGGTATGTTGACAATGGTTGTTCAAAACACATGACAGGTGATAGAGACAGGTTGTTGGAAGATTGGTTGTTGTCTTTGATGTCAACCCTAGTCATTGGTTTTGGACCGCAAGATTGATGAAGGTATTTGGACATGAAGGACAATGCACATGCATATACAACACCCATGGATGGATAATATACATCATTTTGTTTCCGGTGATATATGGCAAGTCATGTGGATCCTCATGGTTGAGGATAAATGAATTTTTGGAGATGACAAAGTGAATTGAAGAAGGAAATATAGGTCGGCCCTGAAGACAATTAAAGAAAAGAATTACAAAACAAGAAAGTGTTAGGTCGTCCCTAATGTTATAATAAAGTGACATAAATGGTATAAATACATATCATTATACATTCATTTTATATATAATTCGAATTTCAGAGGAAATCATAAGTAAATAACGCCGGATTTCAATGGAGGATGACGTCTTTTGGTGATGTGTTCTAAGGTATGTTATTTACAGGTCATCTTACCATTTTTGATATAACGTTTTTTCTAGAATGATTTAGATGGTGAAATTGATATGGTATTGAGAATACATATCAAGGTAACTTTGGTAAAAAAATTGTCTCTTGATGCACTACAATTTTGGAGATACACTCTGTGGAAGATAGGGCTTTTGACTAGTCCTGAAGCTAGTCAATAAACAGGTATTCCATGTAAAACAATCATAAATTATTCATAGAGAATCCAAATGAAGTGATACCAATTTAATTGTAAAGAGGAAGGACTTTGGTTTCTTGTGTGCGATTTTTAGAATCTGATGTTAAATATTGAGAGCGGGGCATTCTGTACAAGTTTGCTCTCCTGAATAAACCAGAATTGAATCAAGGTCTAGCATTCTCTCTATAACTTATTTTTGGGAAGTATTCAAGGAGTGTCAATCGGAGAATTTTTAGAGAATACATTGAGTAATATTTTCTACAGGATCAGAGTATTCCAAGAATTGAAGAATTGCATAAGTTGAAGAAGTCTCGGGAAGCATTATCAGGCTCTATATGATGGTTGTGATGATTTAATGTAAAGATTTATTATTTCTCATATATTCTTGGGTGAAAGGAAGGGGAAAGGATGGAGAGGTCAATCCTCTCTTGATATTGGATGATTGTATCTTCCTCTTGGAGGTTTATCCCTCACTTTATATTTGAAAGTTGTAGGTACCTTTGGAAGTCATTACTTCCCTTGAACAATAACTATTGATTATTTCTCATATATTGTGCATGGTTTATTGTGGTGTATTGGTGTAACTATTATACTA